>OMKP01086499.1:0-16873 GCA_900302375.1 Bathygadus melanobranchus | reverse complement strand
AGTTTCACGTCTGTAAGTTTTACTTTTTGTGATTAATACCAACTTTTTGAACCATCTGCCTCAGTCTATGTTTAAGGTAATCTTCTTGCTCCTAACACTCTTCCTGCACACTCTAACACCCACACACACACACACACACACACACACACACACACACACACACACAGACTCACAAGATTAACATTTTGACCAGAAATGACACCACTAGCTTAGTAACGTGTGTTTCACGTTAACACGTGTAAACGACGTGTTAAACTTGGCTCTTACCACTCTCTCTCGTTCTCTCACTCTTTCTCTCTCTCTCTCTCTCTCGTTCTCTCTCTCTTCTCTCTCTCTCTCTCTCTCTCTCTCTCTTCCGATCTAGTTTTTTGCTGTTATAGCTGACACACATGCAGATGTACTAGTTAGTACACACATGCAAGCGCTCTCTCTCTCACACACACACACACACACACACACACACACACACACACACACACAATGATACGTATGCAGGTGATTATAAGCTATTTTTTATACCATATCAAGTTTAGGCAAATGTATGTCCTTTTTTATTGAGTTTATTGCAATGTCTTTACAAAGTATGGTTTTGTAGCCTGAGGTTTCTATTCTATATTTTATTGAGTTTATTGCAATGTTTTACAAAGTATGGTAGTGTAGCCTGAGGTTTCTATTCTATATATTTGGTCTAATTCAGTTGAACTGATTGTAAACATGTTCCATACGGCTGAGGGTTTCCTTTATGATGTTTTTGTTTTGTTTTGTTTATCACTAACCCCAGTGCATAAACCACGCCACACTGGGTGGCCAGCGATGTACATACTCACACGATCCCAGCCCATGCCTAAATGGAGTCAATTTAAACAGAGGAGCCTCACATGGGCCACTAAATGGAAGACTTCATACATGGCTGACTGGAGAATCTCAAGTAAAAAGACGTTCCCAATGCAGTCAAGAGGATAATGTCTTTTTTTCTTTTGTGTATTTGTTTTGCGGTGGTTTAAACGTTCGCTTCGTTCGTTTAAACGTTATTCCATTGAGAAAATCACTGATTATTCAGCCGGGACTGTTTGAATCCTGCAGTTTAATGAACTGTGTTAGAGACTGCCACTATAGACGAGCATATATTAATAACCGTAAATATAAATGATCTGTATCCACAGTACACCATATTATGTCCCCAAAGCATTACCAACAGTATATTACAGTTGATGAACTCTCCATTCGTTTGTCCACCATTTTAGATGTCGTCCCTGTTTGTTGTGTGTTGTTGTGGTTAGATCGATCACTACCTCTTGCATTACTTTATTAGTGCCCCGTTAGCAGAGGGCTGTTGCTACCTTCCCATTGGTTTTTACTTTTCTAAGATTACTTTTTGTTATATACCTCCAGCAATAAGCATCATCTATGATATGGATAGTAGAAAATGTATCGTCAAACCCTCGTCACATTTGTAGTCTTGTAGGCGCTAGGCAGTTTTTTAGAAATGTACACATTTCTAATAATGGACCATACTGCTATTACCATTACCAGAGAAGTCCTGTCTTTGACAATGTCTGTGTACGTACACGTGCATATATAGGGTATCCTTAGGTAGCTATATCAGCTATATCACGTCTTACACAATACCTTTCATGTTTAACGTGTGGGAAAAGCATTCTGTGAGACTTTAAAATGCTAGGGTTGGACATTCTACCTTTAAAAAAAACCTATGGGTGAGAAATTGCATCGCACTGGCCGTAATGTTTCTGATAGCCAGTGAATAGCACTTAGTAAAATATGCTGATAATACGCTGCTTAAGAATAGAGTACATACACATATGGTCTGTTCTAGCATCTGGATAAACGACACTAGCTGTGTGACTGCAGCCCACAGCTCACACACTCACTGACACTCATTGGATAAGCAGCACTAATCATATGAAACTCTCATGAGGGAGAGTGTTTGTTCCTGTAGATGACATTCTCCTTGTCTGCTTAATAGACCAGCCTGATGAAAGCTGCCCTGTTTTAATCTTAGTCTCTACATTCACCAACTAGCCTTGATTGTTTTCATTTGGATTATGAATGAAATGAAAATGGTTTGGGACACAATGAGATTGTTTGCAGACTTGTGTAAAGAACATTCCTCTTCAAATCTATAAGAATCCTATCATAGAATTAGGGGCAACTGGTGATTATCTACAGTTTCTGTTCTGTACCTCTGAAATGTATGGCTGTTAGGAATTATCATGTGATGATATGTCCACATCCGGTGTAGGTGTCCATTTTGTCGGTGTGCCCTGTATCTGCCCAAACTACACTGTGCTGTAAAGTAGACCCATCGCAGCCTGCAGTGTCTCTGAGCACCACTTACTAGAGTACATCACATGTATCTAACAAGCTGACATGAACTTGTGTGTGTAAGACCTACTTTAGAGATGTACTTGTAACGTTCAAATGCCACTGCTCTTTTCAAGTCTTCTCTGCAGTTATATTACTATACCTAATATTGTAGCCTATGTGCATAGAGAAAGGCTACAGTAGTAGTTATAAGTACTACAGTAGCCTGTGTGCATAGAGAAAAGCTACAGCAGTAGTAATATTATAAGTACTAGTCTGTGTGCATAGAGAAAGGCTACAGTGATAGCTATATTATAAGTACTACGCTAGTCTGTGTGCATAGAGAAAGGCTACAGTAGTAGTTATAATATAAGTACTACGTTAGTCTGTGTGCATAGAGAAAGGCTACAGTAGTATTTATAATATAAGTACTACGTTAGTCTGTGTGCATAGAGAAAGGCTACAGCAGTAGTTATATAAGTAATATGGTAGCCTGTGTGCATAGAGAAAGGCCACAGTCTTTATTTTGCTGCTACACCATTGGTGCCCTCTATAATGTATGTGTAAAACAATGCAGTTTTATGTCAGTATATCAACGGCATGTAATCGATTCATTGTCTATTGTAAAATATGTATACTGCACAGTCACATGGATTTCAATCGAAAAGCATACCAGGACACAACAGCGATGTTACAATGATGTTATTAAAGGAATTGTATTATTTTTCATACATTTGATTTGCTTCTTCTGTCTTTGCTTCTTATGTAAACGTAAAGTGATGCTTATCTGTGGGTTTGATGCCAACACAACCCCTCTCTACACACACACACACACACACACACAAACGCATTTAATGTCTCCTTTGAGGATAATGAAAGATAAACAGGCAATCTGCTGGGGCAGAGAGGGGGCATCGGTGAGGGATGTGGTGATGTTATGAGACATAATATTGTCTCCACTCCTCCCCTGCCTCTATTCTGCTGAGTCAAGAGCTTGTCAAGTACAAACTCTGTGCTTTTGTGTGTGTGTGTGTGATAATGAGGGAGAGGGAGAAATGAGAGGACATTGTGTGACCAAATACCTGTCTGTTATTTCTAGCCAGCTCTTTTCCGGTCAGTTAGGTAGCAGAGAGTTTCAGCAGGGGCGATGACGACGACGATGATGATGATGACGCAGTCTGCGCATCATCAGTGCTTTGGTCCTCCCAAAACGGGCTCTCTAACTGACAAGACGGTGCTACCGCTGTTATTGTCTGATCAAAGAGACAGCTTTTGTTCATGTAGTATTTGCATTGCAAGTCATGACATTTGCATACACATGCATATAGAAGCGTTCATGATGTGTTAGGGAAGTATTGAGATGTAGTATGAGTAGAGTAGAGGGGAATAGCGAAGAGGAAAATAAAGGAGATAAGATGATAACAGAGAAGAGGGGTTGGGAGAGGAGAGGAGAGCAGAAGAGAGGAGAGGAGAGGGAATGAGAGAAAAGAGGAGAATTGCTCAGGGCTGCTGCCAACCTATCTGTATGGAAGGGCATGCGGCCAGTGCTAAATTTAGCTGGGAGATGGTAAGGGCTGGAAATTGAAAGAGAATGAGCCAGCCATTAGGTTAGAGGAGTAGACATGCTCTGTGAATCTGTTCCTGATGCCCCAAGCTTATTGCTCCAGCGCCTCATCACGATAGATGTGATTAATGGAAGGTTCGCTTCAAGACAGTAAAAGGAAGAAACCGTGTTTTATTGTCCCCTCTATATGTCTATAGAGCTATAGAGTCTGTCTATCTGGCTGTCTCCCAGCCTGCTGTCCTGACTATCTGTGAGATCTAACTGTCTGTCTGTCAGGTTCATCGGACCAGCTACATACATGTCATGCAACTAGGTGTGGATGCGTTTCCCCACCTCTCTATTGTCTCTCTGGTTGCCTACTACATCACAAGCCTCACTCTCTTTAACCCTATAGTTTTCTCTCTCTCTCTCTCTCTCATACTACTGCACACCAGTGACAGGGGCTTCCTGTATTTTTCCACCTTGCTTTTAGCTGTGTGAGTTGTATTTTTCTAGCAGTAAAACAACTCCAGCCATTGTGTTTTTCGAACCATCTTTTGTAGCCGCAGCTGTGTTGAAGCAGGTATTGTATCCTATCTGGCCGTGTGTGTGTGTGCGTGCGTGCATGTGTGCGTGTGTTGCTTCGATGGTATCTGTGTTTGAGTGTGTGCCTTGATTGTGCATGTGTGTGTATCTGTGTGAGTTCATAAATGTTTGTCTGTGTGTGTGAGAGAGAGAAAGAGAGCGTGAGAGAGCATGGGGAGAGAGAGAGAGATAACAACAACATTGAGAATGAGATAGATGTTTTTCAGTGTAGTTTAAGCCACATAATGTTTATTGCCATATGTACACCATACAGGACATTGTGTCCATAACAAACCAGGGGACTCAAAGAATGACCAATTACAATCCCAGCGATAATTTGTATTTGACACTAGATCCCCATAGAGCCAGTCTGTTGTGATTTGAAATGTTTAAGTCTTCAAATTACATATGAATATACAATATACAAATAGGGTACTACATGTGGGTCTACATGTTCCTTGAGAAATCCCACCGGTGACAGGATTTGAAGTAGGAGGACTTGATTTGAAAGAAGAGAGAAGGTAAATGACAAGGGTAAAATAGGGGAGAGCAGATAGGAGGTGAAGGGTACGGGTTAGGGGGTAGCTATAGGGTTCCAGCTACAGAGGTAAGGGCATAGCTGTGGTTTGGGCATGCTGGTTCATGTCATACTGAGGATGTGGGTACCAGTAGCAGTAGGGAGTGATCAAAGTGCTCTTCTGGATGCTATCTATTCTCATAACATACCTGTAGAACGATTCATCTTGAGGGCCATTGCCTATGACACTCTCCAGCCCCTCAGCTCAACCACTCTGCAGTCTATGTAAGTAGATGCCTTTTTGTGCTTTTTCTGTTTTTCTCACATTCTGAAAATAATTCTCCTCTCTTTTTCTAACATGTCACTGAACAACAGGCATAGATATTTTTCATCATCAAGTATTGCACACATGCTCACACCAACCCTCTCTCACACACATACACACACGCACACACACACACAAACACACACACACCAACTATCTCTCTCACACAAACACACACACACACACACACTTTCCAATAGTAGAAATCGGGTGCAAGTGTTCAAGTCCACAAATGTCTGCCAATGTGTGTATTCATTGAAAACTGCGGATGGATTGGAGAATGCAAGATACAAGATACATTGTTGATCTTGCTATTGATAAAGAACGCCTGCACCTGCAGAATGTGTATAATATACATAATAGAAAGAAGAAAGAGGTGTGGTGACATCTGGTGGTGGCATTTAATACCTACGAGTCATTTCATTCGTGGTAGGGTAGACGTGGCAATGACGTCGACTTCCGGAAATTACCCGGATTGGAACTTTACTCAAGGATCGCCTAGTTTATACTAGAACCGTCGATGGTTCGTGAAATATTCTATATTATCGATTGGACAACGACGAAATTGGTCGAGGTTAGCTACTTATAACAGGTATTTATGCCAACACACAAAGGGTCCCGTTTTGGTTTTGGTTTTTGTTCCTATTTCTTTGTAGCGCGAAGAAAACAGAAATAGCTACGTTGGTAGCTAGCTTTCCATTAGCCAATCAGGCCAGAATCAGCTGTGCTGGCTGATCGACCGTAAACCGCTTTAGAGTAAGATAGTATCTCCACAGATATTTATCATTTATGTAGCAGTGCTTCAAGTTGTTAATAACTTAACAATTATATTTTAGTGTTGACTAGTTGTCCGTTTTTAGCTCCGTCGTGATGTTATTGCCGGCCGGCTTATTGCTTTGGTGTATATGTGTAATCCATCAAATGGGATAGACGTTGGGCATTGGCGACGTTACTTGTGACTTAAAGAATCGCACTCCCTTTTTAAATTATCACATAGAAATGGACATGTTCGTGTCTACGCACAAGTCCCCACCTTGGATGTGAGAGTTGTCCACGCCACAGGAGGTTCTGCCCGCCAGTTGTTACAGCTGATATTGATCGGTCCACACCGACCCTGGTAGAGTTATAACACAAGATGACCAGCCGCGACCGGACCCTTGAGTTCCAGTCCGCCTGTAAATCTCTTCAGGGCAGACAGGTATGTACTAATGTAAATGTACTTGTGTACCTTGGTTTGACCTTTTTATGAGTTATGATTCATGGATATTTATTTGGTATATCTTTCATTCTAGAATGGAATTCAGCCAAGTAAGCCAGCATATAATGCCCTCAAACAGCGCAGTGACTTCACAGTCATGGCCAAGTGAGTTTAACATGGACCACATATCCTGACCACATGAGTCACGTCACATGATGATGCATGTCAACGATACAAATATTTGCACGTTTTTTAGTTGACTTTCGCTGCTAGTTGTTTGTCTTCTTTTCTCTCAGTAAAGTTTTGACTTGACTGGTTGTTGTTGTTTTACAGGGGAATTGGAAGAGACTTGAGCAGTACGTTCGCCAAATTGGAAAAACTCACTATTTGTAAGTTATTGTTCATGGTCTTTTATTGGCATTTCATTGATCTTATATCATAGCCTGACATCGCCGGGCCAATTCGCAAATACATAATCTGGAACCTCAGTTCATTTTTGATTTCCAATTGGATAGACCTACAACCAATCACAACAACAAAACATGTGGTGTAGTGTAGTTAAATTAAACTTCCAGTTGGAAGTACGGCAAATAAATGTTTCTTATCAACAAAAGCTTTAAGTGAAATTGTTTGTCCTTCTTTTAGAGAAAATATAGCATCCAGTTCGTCTAATACTGTTAACTAGCTAACAAATTCAACAGACCATTCCACATCAGTGGCCGCCATCTTGGTTGTTTACGAAAATGCCTCAACAACGCTCCTCTCCGCAGTCATCGTACAAAATGATTGATTGGCCCGACCCGGGCAAGGTCGTCTAGAAGTTCTGTCTGAACGGCAGGGGATCCAGGCGCATATGCCAGAGCAAATAAAACCCGAGCTGGCAGATTTGTCTGGTTCCCAGGCTAATCATATAATACACAGTTGTATAGAAGGAGTTGCGTTTCAGTGTGATGTACCATAAATTACAATCTTTTCTAAAGATGCTTTACAAACTGCTTCATAAAGAATAGATTATAAAACAATAAATGATTGACATGCAATATCAACATTGTGTGAAATACTCGCTCCACCAAATCACAACTCTTCTCTGTCCTAACACCAAAATGGTGGAATGACCTCCCGACAGAGGTCAGGACAGCAGAATCACTAATCAGCTTCCGCAAGAGACTCAAGAAGACCCACCGAGTTCACCTGGACTCTGAATAGCTTCACCTCCTACCTACCTCTCCCCAACCCTTTCCCACCTACCCGATCAATACTTGAATCCCACCCCTCCTGGATCCCTAGCACTTCCATTTTTGTATGTCCTGGCACTTTGTAGGATCCTGTATGCTGGTGTGTCCCGGCACTTGAAATAATACTTAGCTTGCGTAGCATCTTATCCTGGCTACCTGCTGTTGTACAGTAAGGAGTCAACCTAGCAATTGTAAGCTTGTTGTTCTATCGACCTGGCAATCAGGAATGCTTGTAACTTGTTCTATTCTAATTGTACTGTACCATCAGCGATATATTGTTGTCTCCCTCTTTCGACAAATGTACTTTTTGTAAGTCGCTTTGGATAAAAGCGCCAAATGCCCTAAATGTAAATGTAAATACTTGATGGTTATAGCGCTGACACAAAGTACCTTTTACAAACATTTCAGTGGCGAAAAGGAAATCTCTGTTTGACGACAAGACGGTGGAGATGGAGGAGCTCACGTACGTCATCAAACAGGACATCAAGAGTCTAAACAAACAGATAGCCCAGCTGAAGTCCCAGGGGGCCCCAGGGGGCCACCACATCCAGACCCACTCCAGCGCTATCGTGGTGTCATTACAGGTAGAGATGGGATGGAGGGCTGGCTCTGCTACATGGAACTATGCTGGTTAACCCTGTGAGACCTGACACAGTTAGCGCTGGGGTGGTTAGCCAGTCCAGTTTAATCTCTACTATAGCAAAGTTGAAACCAAATAAAAGCTTGAGAGAAAAGGGCAGAGGAGAACAGGATTTGGAAAATAAACTATCCAAATCCGTTTGGATCCGTGTGTGTGAATGTGATTGACATGCAAGATGGATTCCCCAACCAATCATAGGAGAGATGCCCTGATTAGTCAGAAATTAGTTGGGATCGGTCTAAAATGTAAATAGTCTCATACAGAGCCAGGCATGCAGTCAACCAGAACAGATACTCTCACATAACATTTCATTCTGTAATGACTGATGGATGGCTGTTGAGCAATGCAAGCAAGTATTGTTCTGTTAAATCTTCTGGGAAAGTATAGGGGAATCTACTGAAACTAGAATAAATGCACATGCTTGTTAAGATTTTATTTTTTCACAAAATGTCTTCTGTTTCCACAGTCCAAACTGGCATCTATGTCAAATGACTTTAAATCGGTCCTGGATGTAAGAACAGAGGTGAGATATACATGCATTCTGGCCATATGCCATTACTGCACCTGGTGGAGCAGTAATACTATTAAATGCTTTCAGTTATACACCAATCATGTATCTCCTGTGCTCCGACAGAACCTGAAGCAGCAGCGCAGTAGGAGAGAGCAGTTCTCCCAGCCTCCCGCCTCTTCTTCACCCATGATGGCCAACAACTTCAGTAAGTCAATTCACACATCACTTCAGCGCTTGTCCACCTCGCTCTTTACACACAGTCATACCAACCGTCTTAATGGTGCCGGCAGGTAAATGGCACACAATTCTGCCTCAAAAAAATAAATAAATACAAACGTGTGCTTGGCTTTTTATTCGTTGCTCTCTGCCTTTACCTGACAACATAGAAATGTAAATCTGGGCCCTAATCCGGTCACCTGATTGCTCTGCAAAAGAACAGCGGTTAATCATTACAGCCCGTGTCAACATTTATCAGCGGTGACAGATGTGCTTCTTAGACAGACACATGCTGACATGAGCAGTCCGTTGCACTACAGGCTGCTCAGAACCTATGTGAATGATTCTCCCTGTATCTGGTCCTTTATAATGCAAAAAATACACACGTTTTAGGGAGCCGCAAAAAAGGGGCCCAGGAGCCGCCAGCTGCTCGCGAGTACCAGGGCTATACCACCTCAAATTTGAAAGGTATTTCCCTGGAATATTTTTGGTCTGTCCCAGCGGGTATGACTAGCTAACTCCTGTGTTTAACCCGCTGTTCTTAAAAAAAGAAAAAGAAAAAAGAAGCTTTTCCCGTCTGACCGTCAGGGATTTCTGTCCTTAACCACTTCTGTGCTTGTGTGTTGTTGTTGTGTGTTGACAGAAAGCTCAGTGCTGATGCAGGATGAGTCTAGGAGCATGGGAGAGGTGGTCATCAACATGGACTCCCAGGCCAACCCCATGCAGCTCCAGCTCATTGACGAGCAGGTGTGTGTCTGTGTGTTAGGGCTGTGCCGTTTTTTTACATTTTTATTATTATTATATATTTTTTAATTAAAATAATAGTCTGACGGGCGGTGGTCGATCAAATAACCGCCACAGCTACCCTCAACCCAAACATTTCTGCGTCGAACTCCTCTCTCTTTTCCTCATAATAAGTGCTGTGTTTACAAGCTGCTCTCACTGTTCCAAAGCAGGAGAGAAGCGCTGGGGTAGAGAATGTGTTCCACATTCTCTCGAATTGTTGGGAAAAACAGTTAGGAGCTTTGGATCTTTGGAGGTTTAAATCTAAGGAATCCGAAAAAAATCTTTGTTTGTCAAGAGACGTGATAACAATGTTCAGTTCTCTTACCAATGGTTATGAGAGGTAGATACTGTAGATATCCAGTTGGTTATTTCCAGTTAATATTAGTCTTCTAGCCAGTAAGGTTACAGACGCTAATGATCTTTCTTGGATGTAGGAAGGGAAGGTAATGAGGGGATGACCCCAAACAATACACTGAGAGCATTTGTTTCTACATTTAAGGCATTTGGCAGACTCTTTTATTCAAAGCAACTTACAATAAGTACATTTGTCGAAAGAGGATGAAGAGCGCTGTTGAGAACCAGATTAAATGAAATTATTAAAATAATGATTAGATGTTTTAGGAAACTACACGTTGTTTAACATGAATTAATTAGGCCTATTAAAAGCATGGTTAATTCTTATATGCATATTTCTCAATAGTGCATGGCGTCCCTAATTATAATGCCAATAAAGTGCACAGTGTACCCCCTGCTTCAGCTCCAATTCGAACACTGACATTGTAAATTGAGAGGAACGTTCAGCAGGCGGTTATACTCTGTGACACGTGCTTTATTTTGATGATCGATCGCAATACTAAACAGGGGTTTTATAAAAAAAAGCATTGCTGCTTTCTTTTACAAACATATTTAAAACATTTTAATGACTAGGGATGGGTCATGATGTTTTTCGTTGTTAAATGCTAAAAAATGTAAATAGTTTATGCGACTACAGTCTTAAATAAAATGTCCTTGTATTTACACTAGCTAGATGAAAGCGGTAGGGATGCAAGAAATACCATAATACACGGTCCAAATCTCAATGAGTACCCATGGACTTGTTTTGTAGGTTCGCAAAAAAGTGTGTTTAACCTGTGTTATACAGTCTGTGTGTTTTAGATTCACATCAGAGTTCCACTGGCCACCCATTTTATACCTGCTTTTTACTGTTTCAGAGCTAGGAGGATACTCTTCTAAACAGTGATTTTAATGTTAGATCCATTGGGGACATTTTGGGGGAGGATGGTCAAATATTTGAAGGATGGTCGAATAATTCCAGTGAATATTGAATTTAGTATTTTAGCTTGAAATGCCCATCCCTGCTACTGCTGCAGGTTTTCTTAATGTAATATTATTTGCTGGTGTCCCTCTTTAGGACTCGTACATCCAGAGTCGTGCAGACACCATGCAGACCATTGAGAGCACCATCGTGGAGTTGGGCTCCATATTCCAGCAGCTTGCCCACATGGTCAAGGAGCACGAAGAGACCATCCAGAGGTGAGCGAGGGGAAAAGACCAAACGGAAGCCGGTACAAAGGTTGGCTTTTAAAGAAGATAAGGAACAAGAGAGCCTAGTAAAAACAGCTGACATACGGGATTATACAATGTGATCTTTTTAAATGTGTCCGAAGGGAACCTAACCTTTATAAAAAGGTTGGTTTCAGGCTGGGCTCCATAAAGTCTTATTTAAATGCTGAGACCCCTTCTGTTAGCTGAGTCTGTGTGCTCAATAGTATACTAATGGTGGTGGTAGTAGTGACTAAGAAGGCCATACACAAAATAATGAGGTTCCACCATGTAAATCTATCAAAAGCAAATATAAAAATCAAATGGCAATATAACAAGCACCTGCAGCGATCGGCGCCAGATGGGTCTGAAGGAGTTATCGTTACAGCCATCATGCTGGCCTCCGTCTCACCACTCGTTTTCCTCCACACAGGATCGATGCCAACGTGGAGGACACCCAGCTGAACGTGGAGGCAGCCCACACGGAGATCCTCAAATACTTCCAGTCGGTCTCCTCCAACCGCTGGCTGATGATCAAGATCTTCCTTGTCCTGGTCGTCTTCTTCATCGTCTTCGTTGTCTTCTTTGCCTAAAAGATAATGATTGTGATGATGATGGAAGGTGGAGGAGCAGAGAATTCTGGGTAGGGATGGGTGCAAAGAAAAATTGACTCTTAACTGAGACTCGAAGAGGTTTTCAATGCAACACGTGTTGTGTTGAGAGTTTTCTCTACCAATCCGACTGTGTTGGTGACTTGGTTCTTATTGGTTTTCTTTTTTTCTCCCTTTTTTTGGGAGTGTTGGGATCCGTGCAGATGAGCGAGGAAAAGGGAACCCGGTTGTCAGTCGTATCTGAGCCCATGTTAACGAACTGTACTCTGTGAGACAGCTGGTTTTCCCTGTACAGTAGACACCACCTTGGAATTAATACCGAGGTCAAATGAGCCCCCCGCGTTCTATAGTGAGTGCAACGCTGTTCATTGTTACTTTAGACCAATTAATCGAAATGCATTTAATCAAAAATGGCTATTTAATGGTTTGATTCTACAAACTATCTTTTTTTTAATTCAAAATCTGGTTTAACTGCAACGGTTATTTTTTTCTTCCTGTTCCCACTAGTGTCCAGTGTTGGTGGTTGCAAAGAGAAACTAACACATGTATTTGGTTATGAAATTCATAGCTTGCCATGCCACTTATTTTGCTGTTGAGAACTGGACTTTGTCAATAATCTATTCACATTAATTGAAATACTGATGCTAGATCTTATTTTCTCCATTCATGTTCTTTTGAGCTTCATTTGCCAAAATGTGTACCTTTAACAAGAACTGCAACTGAGAATAATAGTTCCTTTATTTGTATATCAAAGACAGAAAACGCAACACGGCATTATGGTCAACTGAAGGGGACATTCCTGGCATAACCCTCCAATAAAACATAACATGGTTCATTTGAAGCACCTTTTCTTTGGTCAGTCAACTTTGACCTCTTGGTGGGCCTGAATCTGTATGTATTAATTTAGTTTTTCCACTGTAGTCCTTATAATTTCTTACCAGTGTAAGGCTCGGTGCGGGTGGCTGTCAAAGCAAGCCTATTTGCACAACAACACAACTGGGAAGCATTGGCACACTGAAGGGGTTTATGCCAGTTAAAGCCTACTAATGAAGTGACTCAGACCACCTGTGGAGGTGTCTGGTTGGGCCCAGCTGCTTTAGTTGTTTTGACTGATTTGATTAAGCTCTGTCTCACTCTGAGAGGACAGCTCATGTACAGGAACTGTAAATTAAATGACCACAGCTTTGAGAAAGAGATATTCTTCCTATTTTCCTCCCCTGTCTTCATTTGTAGCCAAATGCCTTGACCTTGATGTATAAAGTGCAAACCGTAATGAAGGTGTAATGACAAAGGAAGTGCATATAAATAAATGACTGGTAGGATGCCTGCGTTAACGCTTGGCCTTTTATTGACCGTAAGAGGATTAGCATTCTTCAATTATAGTTCACCTGCTATGCTATTTTGAGACAGCTTTCCAGCAGCAATCTGCTTATCTGGGTCCTGCATTGTCTGTTACATAAAGTATATAAACGTGGCAGATTTTTTAATGTACATGATGTGACGCAACAACTTGTAATGGGCCATGACTAAGGTTCAACCGAGGTGCACAAGACCAATGTTGTCTAAAGAATCTGCACATGTATCTATACCAAAAAAAAACATGATTTTGAAAAGGCATGGTTTTAATCACTTTGCAATGTTTCGAGCCACATAAACACACAATCATAGGAAAATATATCTTTCTAGATTTCTGCTAGCTGATAGCTGTATTTACATCAGCCGTATGGGTTGTTTGGTTTTAAAGAGTGAGCCAAGTGCTATTAAGTAAATATTAAGTATTAAGGTGTTGAATGTGCAAATAAGTATTGGGAGATAAACATTCCCTGACTGCTGTACCCATGACGTACATTTGGAAAAGTCAAATCATTAGCAAAAATGAATGTTTCTAAATAAACAAACTAATCTTTTCATGCGATATCTCAGGAACAAAACTGTCTTCGTATGTGTTGAGGATGGACAATTATGCTCCAATTGGCCATGAATATCTCTTCAATGACATCTTATTCTGTGTCTTTGCATCCAGTTGAGCTACTTACTACTGTAAGTATGTGCAACACACTAGCATCTCTACAATGTACAGATTTCATCTTCTCACAACTCCTTCATCGTTGACAATGAAGATTATTAATACCTCTCTTTCCACACTTGGTCTTTCTCACACCCTCTCACCCGTTTGTCTCATCTCCTGCCACCCACCCTCTCACCCTCTCACCGGTGCACACTCTGCTCCATGGGACAGATCTCTGGCATGCTCCTGCTTCGGCCTTTCCTGGCCACCTGCGTTCTGAGCCAAGTGTCCTCCTCGTCCGACCACTCTGTGGGCTGCCCCAGGTTCCCCCAGGAACCGCCCAACATGCCGCCCTTAAAGAAGGGGCTCGTGCGGAACCATGAGCGGAAGCTGACAAAGGAGAGGCTCCTGCTACGATGCTGCTTCTCAAAGATGGGGGCCCCAGCATTGGGTGAGTCCTCTGCACTGGCCTGTTCCTCCACGCAGTCGTGGAGCACTGTGCGAAACAGTCGGGCCACATCCTGGACCTCCGGCTCCATCTGTACCACCAGCCGCTGGAATCTGCCATGGGGATGGTGGTGGAACGTTGACGTGTCAGTAGGTTTTTTTGTTATTGTTGATTAAAGAGCAACTACACACTAGAACAGTTTGCTGCTGTCTAAAGGTTGAACTCGATTAACCACAGTACACTGCTATGAATGAATTTGAGGTTAGTTAATCCAAAATATAATTGTAGGGCTTATTTCATAGGCCTCTCTTTTTATGTGTAGAAAGGGTTTGTGACGTAAGTAATCCTGCACTAAAATGTGCCTAGTATTGACCTTTGGATCTTGAGACAATTAACTCCTAAAAAAGCCCTATGTTTTCAGCGGCAAGGTGATTGATCGTTTGAGCAATGATTTGTATTCCATGACACTCCATGAGGGCAATTTACATTTAGGGCATTTGGAGACACTTAACCAAAGCGACTTTACAAAAAGAAAAATTGTCGAAAGAGGGAGACAACAATACATCAATACAATACCTCGTGCAGTACAATTAGAATAGAACAACTTTCGAGCATTCCTGATTGCCAGGTCAATAGAACAAGTTACAAGCTTACAATTGCTAGGTTGACCTCTTACTATACAACAGCAGGTAGCCAGGATAAGATGCTATGCAAAGCTAAGTACGCAAAACTAAGTTTAACCATATACAGCATCATCATTTAAAGTAGACTAGGTTTCTTTGTCTTTTATGGCCTTTCTTTGCATCTGTGTAGCCTGTGTCAGTGCATGTGTTCCTACATTACCCATAAGTCTCTGCTCCTACCTTACAATCAGAGGTCCACACTGCGGTGGGGGGATCTTGGCGCAAAGCTCCTGCAGCTCCAGCAGGTCTCTGGGAGTCATCTCATAGGGCGTCAGGCTGGGGGTCTTGGCTAGCCAACTGTAGTCGACTGTGGAGGAGGATGAATGGCGGCGGCGGCCCTCTGTGGCCCTCTCCAGGCTGATGCGCTCAGTTCTCTTCAGCATGGCCCCCAGCTCCAGCATCAGAGTGTTGGTCACCAGTTCCTGAGAGGAGCGGCGGCCGGGGACCTTGGGCTCCAGGGAGAACACAGTAGACCAGGGAAACATCTGGTGGTGATGGGAGGCGGCAGGGAGGAAGGCAGGCAAGACATGGTGACGTTACATTTTTGGAAAATGAAGTAAATTGATGATATTCTTTGGCAATGAAACCCAGGGTTTAAGATATTTTAAATGAGATATGTGTGATATGTGTAAAATCGTAAAATCTTCACACCGCTAAGAACAGCAATACAGGGTTAAAAGATGGGGAAAAAACATTTAATTTGCAAACCATTATTAAATGATTAAATTAGTTGAATATATATGCTCACCTTCATGAAAGTGGTATAATGTAATCTGTGGTGTAGTCTTCTTGTACTGTTTAATTCCTTTGTTAGCAACCGAATAAACAATAGACCTCCATTGGGTCAATGTGTTACAACAAATGGACTGAAGACAACCTGAATACCATGCTACCTTTAACGGTCCAGGGTAGACAGTAGCTGCACGTCTTCTTGTCCAAGGAGCGTGTGAGTGTGTGTATACAGTATGTGTGCATGAATGTAATCCTGTATTAATAGAGAGTGACTGACAGGATCAGCTTACCTCACAGGCACATAGATTTTGAAATGCCATCATTGGAAAGCTTCACACACAGGTAGAACATGCCAATGAGTGGTGCCAATTGCAATTAACCATGTACAATTATCCCTATTTGCAATACATTTACATATACATTTAGAGCATTTGGCAGATGCTTTTATCCAAAGGGACTTACAAAAAAGCAACACATTTGTCGAAATAGGGAGACAACAATATATCGCTGAAGGTATAGCACAATTACAATAGAACAAGTTACAAGCATTTCCTGGTTGCCAGGTCAATAGAACAAGTTTACAAGCTTACAGTTGCTAGGTTGGCTCCTTACTGTACAACAGCAGGTAGCCAGGATACGATGCTACACAAACTAAGTTATATTTCAAGTGCCGGGACATACCAGCGTACAAGATCCTACAAAGAGCCAAGACATACAAATATGGGAGTGCTAAGGAGGGGTGGGATTCAAGTATTAATCGGGTAGGTGGGAGAGGGTTGGGGAGGAAAGGTGGGTAGGAGGTGAAGCTATTCAGCGTCCAGGTGGACTCTGAATAGGTGGGTCTGGAGCCTCCTGCGGAAGCAGGTCAGTGATTCTGCTGTCCTGACCGCTGTCGGGAGGTCGTTCCACCACTGTGGTGCAAGGACAGAGAAGAGTTGTGATTTGGTGGAGCGACGTTTGTTTATTTTTAG
>OMKP01086498.1:5000-12613 GCA_900302375.1 Bathygadus melanobranchus | reverse complement strand
GTACCTGAAGGCATCCTTGAGCAAGACGCTGCTTGACCACGACTATTAGCGCCATACATTTACATTTACATTTAGGGCATTTAGCTTTTATCCAAAGCGACTTACAATAATTAAATTTGTCGAAAGAGGGAGACAACAATATATCACTGATGGTACAGTACAATTAGAATAGAACAAGTTTCAAGCTTCTGATTGTTAGGTCAATAGAACAAGTTACAAGCTTACGATTGCTAGGTTGACCCCTTACTGTACAACAGCAGGGTAGCCAGGATACGACGCTACGCAAAGCTATGTACTATTTCAAGTGGCGGGACATACTAGCATACAGGATGCTACAAAGTGCCAGGACGTACAGACATAGAAGTGCTAGGGAACCAGGATCCCGATCCATAGCTTCTCAACCTGCTCGGCAGCATCGATAGATATGACGGGTGGGGGGGGGGAAAGAATACGTGGCAAAAATTACAGGAAGGTGTGTTTGTGTTGTAATGTAAAGACGCAGTCGTTAAAGTTGATCGACCCCACGCAAAAAGTTTCAGCGGGGCTTAGGGTTTCGTCCGCCACTGAAAGGGGGTGAAACAGTGTGCAGGAGATGCTGGCCTAATCATAAACCCGCAAGGAACGATGCGTTTATAACGCGGACGCCCTTAGCAGGAAATACATCTTCCTAATTGGATACATCATATTTGAAGGTATATAGTGGCCCGGTGTTTTATGACGCCAACACTGTTTTTACTGTTTTAAAATCAATTTTTATGTTTATTTTTTAACAGCGGAATTTAATCCCGGAATGGGCGGATATTATTTTCTTTATATTTGACTGCCGATAAACGTCTACATACGGTCATTTTGATTACGATGAACATCGAGAAAGCTTTAGGGGAATTACCGCTGTATACAGAATGACATGATACATATGCTTCTTTACCACCTAGAGTTGATCTTGTCTCTCCTGCCACCCCATTTGAAAACATTTCTCCACACGTCCACGCTTCACATTTCCGGGACAAATTTCCTCGGGCGCAAACGTCAAAGCGCTGGTCCCCAGGTAAACACAGGTGGCTAATCAACCATTTAGCCACACACGTTCTCCTTCAAAAACCCCCACAAGTCACGGCAAGTCGTGGCGATTTTCCACGATTGTCCAAATCTGCCAATCTGGGTTTTAATCAAGACCAACGAGATGGAGTTAAATGTTTGGCCGTTTAAATATATGTATGTACATCAGGTAATCCGTTGTGTACCGTGTAAAATTGTGTACCGTGGAACATTCCTTTGAAACCGTGAAATCACCATAAACACACACATCACACATGCATACCCAGCAGATCATCTAAAACAGAACCACGCACACGCACACACAAATGCATGTAGCCAAGGCTTCATTGAAAAGGCGCACACAAACCGCACACCGCATACAAAACACTACACTCGCGGTCAGAGGTCAACCATAAACAATACAATATGAAATGTTGAGTTCTGAACTTACTGACTGCTACTGACCAATCATAAAGTCTGCCCCGCTCAGCTGCCAATTTGCCTCCTCTGCTATTAGCAGCAAAATAATGTCATTCATTCACTATATCTGTTACACCAGAAGTGGGCCTTGACGAACAGGATTATAACTGTCTGCCCGACTGGAAGTCTGCATTCAAACTAGCTATTATCACACGCGTTGACGTCAATCAGAATGTTGTGGGTAATGTAGTAAACGTGGCAGAATAGGGCCAATCGGTGTCTTGACAGCGTCGGGTGGATCTGAGATGGGATTAATAGGTTTCGAAGCCTTGCACATCCGTCAGACCACCTCGACGTGGAGGAGGGACCAAGAGGCGCTGTGACAAATGTCAACTGATGGAATTAGGCTAATGGGCCCAGACAACAAGATGCTTGTGTTTCCTATGTCCGTTCTTCTTCTTTTTTTTTAACCTTAGAGGGCAAGGAGAGTGGGTTGAGAGAGGGAGGGAATGACCACGGACGGGAATCGAACCAGGGTCACTGCGAGGCGATTTTATCCTACGTGGGTGAGCCGCCCTTGCCAAAATGTTATTTTTCATACATATGAGATTAAGATTTTTCTCAGTGTTCTAGAATCGTGTACAAAATATAAACTATCAAACTGAGCTCCACACAGTAATTGCTCGTCTCAATTTTCTGTTGAGTCACTGTATTTTTTTTTTTTAGGACAGATAACTTTAAACGCTCTCCACATTCCCATAAATCAGTTTAGAACTAAAATAACACATTTCCCTCACTCTCTCTCTCTCTAGACTATTTGTATAGTAACATAGCTACCACCCAGAACACCATGGCAACCAACTAGAACACCATAGCAACCAACTAGAACTCCTTAGCAACCACCTAGGTAACCCTAGCAACCCCCCGGAACATCATAGCAAACCAACAACAACACCCTAGCAACCGTCTAGAAGCTAGCAACTGTGCATAACACCCTAGCAACCATCCAAAACACCCAAGCAGCAACATATAACACCCTAGTAGCCACCACAATACTACAGCGATCCTGCACATCACTCTTGATTTGTTTGAATGTGACTCGCCTGGCACTACAGCCGGCAAAGGAGTATTCTACTGGTGCGTTGTCATTAACGACGCACCAGCATTCATTTGAGAAACGAAAGCAAGCATTCTGTGATGATTAAAAAGAAGGAGAAGGGAAAAAACCAAAGCGTCCAATCAAAGTTGAGAACGCATGACGGAAGGCAGCCGCAGCCTATGGAAGCCGGCTTGTCAGAGGATGAAAGCCCTCCCCCCCCGTGGTGTCATGGCTGTCAGCGGCCATGTTAAGAAACAACATAGAAAGAAAGTTTCACACTTTATGATATTTTGGGATCTCATTTTTCTGGGGGGGGGTTTTTTTTCAGCTGAGAACATCAGCAGTCAGCGCGGCGTACCTTTCATCATGCTATTGACTTTGAAGATGAATAAAGAAACGTTCGGTTTTCCACTTTTTCATTTAGATTAGTATAGTGCGGATTTGACGTGGCCATCTATTTTCCCATCGCATTTACAGTAAATGGAACAAACAATTCAGGCTTCAATTGAAAAGAAAGTCACGCTGATTGTCAGAAGGCTACACTTTGCCGAGGAACCTGCGACACATTTCTTCCTTTCACAAGTGGAAAATGTTGTTTATTTCGTTCAAATTGGGGTCTGTTTTCCCATTTCCCCTGTACCACGTGTTCCATGTGCCAAGGCCAAATGTAAAATGGCGTCAATGATGATGATGTGTGATACTTTAATATCTATAATATAACATTAGCAGGCTAACACACGGTACATAATAGACGCAAGGGATAACCTATGCATTAGAATCTGCGTTGTTTTCCTTTTTATTTTTAATCTATAAAAGGCGCCCCTTAGACAACGAGAGACTTGACAAAACGGTCATGTCGGTTCTCACTCCTTGTAATGCGATGCCGCCTCTTCTCTACACTCCCTAATTGAGCGCAGTGAGGGGGCTGAGGGCTCGGTTCAAGTGTCGGAGGGTCGAGAAAGAGTAACGAGTTACGGCAGCCAATGAGTTGATCCTGCTCAGCTGAAGGGCGTTAAGAAAGTCGAAGAAGGCTACTAGGCTACAAAAGCAGTGAGCCCACTGCACGTCCGCAGATGGATCTATTCAAGGAGGTCTATTTATATCGCAACGCGTTGATTGGTGTACGTTTCCATATTGCCAGGAAATCTCGAGTCAAATAGTAACGAATACCAATAACAATCCTTAATTCCTTCTGAGCTACTGGCACATTTTGCACAGAAAGACAGACAAACAGAATATAAAAATCCAAACCTATCCATTAGTAATTGTTATTGTGCCCGCGTCTCGTCCTCTTTAAAATGTTAGAAGATGCCGGAAATCTCCCGAATATTTATTCTGTATTTCTACATTCAAAGTCTTTAAACCTACGGTGGAAAACTTTACTCCTCAAGACCAAAACAAACAAGCTTCTTAAAACGTGTGCGTTTCGTTCCGCTCATTGCGCGTCCCGCACATGCCAGAATGCATTATTGTTTAAATTAAAAACAGACACCACAGTCGACATCGAGCTCAAACCCCAAACAAAGCTTGCGATATTTATCCCTGTAAAATATATTTCATGAGAGTTTTGCATAATGTAATCAGGTCGCGATCGTACCTGATATGATGTGATTAGCTACATTGCTAGCTGTGCGAACCATCACATTGTTTTCATATTGCCCTTGGCACGTTTCCTGACAATCTTTCAGGATCGATATGATTGCATTTTTCACTTGATCCCAGGGGTGCTGTGCTCAGCTATCCGGCTATGTGAGTGTTTTGTTGGGTATATATGAGCTGACCAGAACGCTGCCACATGCCAGTATTTTACTGCCCTAAGTGGGGTTGTTTTGATGTGCACTGACGCATGGCGCTGGGTTTGTCTGGTGTAAACTGCCAAAGCGCTGTAGATGTCCCATACATACATTAGCATGTAAAGTCTGCACAGAGAACACGGTCTACGGTACGGTCCACTCTTTTTGTCCGGTTTAAGATGTCATTCGTTGAGACGATGGCCTCGTGGATAAATAAATGTATCGGGCTTTAACGTGTGCACATTTCCCCAGGGGAGTACCACGACACTCTGTTCCACCTCTGACTGTAAGCTGATCTCTTTCCCCCTCCTGCTCTCCCTCGCTCTCCCGCCATCTATGTCTCTCTCCCGAGTCTGACAACATCACATTAGCAGCCGCGAGAACTGGCGCGTACTGTAACTGGAATATGCAAATGAGCTCATGCCGAGCCGATGAATATTTATCGAGTGAGCTGCTCGGAGTGCGGAAATCTGCTGTCATTAGTTGAGAGGCTGACCCCACACTGGTGTTCAACTTCCACATGCGACTTCCAAAGGGATGCGTTGTTGCCGGCTTGAATCACACCACCGCGTTATACAATATGTGACACCCCTCCCCGACTTACTTTGTTTTCTTAGTACGAGCTAAAATTTTCATTGAAATCACAACATGTATTCGCTGAGGCCCACTCGATCGATCTTCTTTATGGTCGATGAAGATGGCGTCCTGGTCCCCCTAAACCTCAGCATTCAGAATACATTAAACTTGAAAAAGCTTGAAAATGATTTGAAGTGATGGGCGACAGGATCTAAAAACGCATATCGTAGAGGGATGTATCCACTACACACCTACAGAATACCTGGCAATATACCAGCGAAAATGGCAAACGTTCACGTTAATATGAATGTTATCTCACATCAGCCAGCTAATAAACTCAGGATTGTGTGTTTTGTGTGGTGTGGCGCATCCCCCCTGGGCATCATCTCTTATGCCAACAGCTTCTGTTAACTCTTCTAAAGCGAGAGTGTGACTGAGTGTGAGTCTGGTTTCACTTAAAAAGCAGAAAATAATCAGGGACAAAATTACTTGAATGTGCTTACAGCCTCTTAAAACAAGAGAGATAGAGAGAAAAACATATTTTTCTAAAAAGGTGGTGCTCTACAAAAACAAGTTTAAATTCATGGCGACAACAGTATTCTGAGATATATAATTATATTAAAAAAAATTTACATAGCTTACAAAATTGCGAGAGAGAGAATATGTTAAATGTGTTAAAATAAAAAATAATTCTCGCACCAGCTGCCCCGAGTTGTGTGTCTTGGGACTTTATTAAAATCGATTAACTCACACTCATTAACGGCCGTGGCAATGAAGTGGCCTAAAGAGAGGCAATGGAATTAATTGTTCTGTAGTGTTGTCAATCGAGATATTCATGAAATACCATTTGAAAGGCAAATTAGTTTTTTGACCAAAGTCTTCTGAAGTGCTCCGCCTCCTGCTTGTCGGTCTGCGTATCCACCCCCCCACCCTCTCTCTCTCTCTCTCTCTCTCTCTCTCTCTCCCTTCTCTCTCTCGCCTATTCCTTAAAAAAATAATTAAGAGGAGATGGCTATGAAAGTGGGAGTCGCTGGGAGTCTAAGATGAGACAAAAGGGGTATATATGCGATAGCATTATGTCTATATATTATTATACTATAATGCAAGGACCCAGAGGAAAGTCCTACTTTAGATCCTCTCTGTCTTACTTACTTCCTAGACATAATTAAATGGAATTTCACTTCAACACTTTTGGGGTCATGTTATATTTCGCGGTTGTTTGATAACCGTGTGAGCAAACCTAACAAACCTTAGTTTGATGCTATATTGGTGTAATAATGAGGTGCATTGTACCAGGTTGTTATGTTGCCCACGTTAAACTTCAAAATGTGCCTTGAAAGCACATTTTCATTGTTTACCAAGCGATACAACTTTGCGCCAGACATGGCTGGATGTAATCGGACACCCCGACATAACAGCCGAAGAAGTTCGCAAACAAGGATGTGGAGTGTGTGTGTGGTTGGTGGCTGGTTTTAGCAGTCTCACCTGGCCCTGGGTGAGGCTGCACACCCGTGATGCATTGACTAATCAATGCACACAGGTTCACCACACACACACCCAGGAGAGCACTAGCATGCTAGCTTTGTTCCACCTGCTCTGTCCACATTACTACTGTCCACAAACTCGGAATAAACCGGATTATTCAACACCTTCCCGTGTCCTGCGGTTGGAGGAACCCCACAGAAGCCACTTTTAGTGGCGTGTACATTTTACATTTACATTTACATTTAGAGCATTTGGCAGACGCTTTTATCCAAAGCGACTTACAAAAAAGTAACACATTTGTCGAAAGAGGGAGACAACAATATATCGCTGAAGGTAGAGTACAATTAGAACAGAACAAGTTACAAGCATTCCTGGTTGCCAGGTCAATAGAGCAAGTTTACAAACTCAGTTGCTAGGTTTGCTCCTTACTGTACAAAGCAGGAGCTAACTGTAGCAGGAGCTAACCGCTACACAGGACTAATAGGATATGCAGCGATCACTTTGAAGCCAACCGCATTCCCATCGTTTGGTCGGGCTGGCTATCGCGATCATGATGTGTGATGGATGTCTACGGTAACAGCTAGACAGCTCGTCTGGCTGTTGTTATAGGGTTGCCACCGTCCATTTCTCATATAGTCGAGTTATAGTAGCAATGCACCACTATTGACGACCTCATGTTATTGTCGCGTGTAAGTCACGCCATGATATGCGCTCTGGAGATCGCCGCGAAACTGCCCGGTTCTGCTTCCTGCATTTGTTAATGAAACTGTGTTGAATATTAACACAATTAAATTAACTAATCGGGAAATTAATGTCGACACTTTCATTAGAAGGACAAAATGATTGATGAGAAACAGGGCCGTGTGTTTACACTGTGAGTCTAACATGGAGTTGATTGATTTTGATTGGGCTTCTGTTGGATGTGGAGTTTGCTCACACGGTTATCAAATATCTAAATATTGAAGCGAGCAACCTAAAAGCTGTGGTGGGTAGCTGTGAAAATGAGTGTTTTAAAGTGAAGTCCCCCTTTTAAGGTTAGTTTAAGACTAGGATGACTTTTAGACTATTTTCTCATACTTCTCAAATTCTGCTCCTGGGAAATAACACTTGACTCGTCTCACTCTGAGCGAACGGTGTGCGCTCTTAAAGACGCCTTGAGTCTAATCACTATAGTTTCGTTCATCTCACAACATTCTTCCTGT
>OMKP01086495.1:0-12504 GCA_900302375.1 Bathygadus melanobranchus | reverse complement strand
TCTCTCTAACGTCTGTCCTCCTGTCTGTCTGTTTGTCCTCCTGTCCGTCTCTCTCTGTCAGTCCTCTCACCTGTCTGCCCCTCTGTCTGTTTGTCTGTCTGTTTGTCTCCCTTTGTCTGTCTTCCCATCTGTCTATCCATGTGTCAGTCCGTCTGTCCATCCATCCAGTCTCAAGGCTGATACATACTCCGCAAGAACAGAGAAATTTGTTCTCGCTCCCAGGGCTGCGAGAAAAGAATGACGTCATTTTTTTCTCACAGCCCTGGTTCGGGAGTTCTCGCAGCTTGTTCTCGACACATCATCCGGGCAGAACTTTGTTCTCGCGTCGTGTCCGAGAACTATAGTGTGATTGGTCAATTTGAAGTGGGCGTGGTTAATGCGCTTCCGCCGGCGCGGACGTGTGCTGCTGTGGGCGGGCCGTTTGAGGACTTCCCAGGAGATCGTCCTGGCCACAACGAACTTTGTTCTTGTTCTTGCCACCTCGAGAAAACGAACACATTTCTCTGTTCTTGCGGAGTATGTATCAGCCTTCACTCAATCTCTCTCTGTCTTCCCCACCCCCCAGGTGGATCAGGGGAGAAGGACAGGGCAGCCATGAGCCATGAAGCCTTCCTACTGATGGCCAACTCCCAGAGCGATATGGACGACTGGGTCCGGGCCATCCGCAGGGTCATCTGGGCCCCCTTCGGAGGAGGTAGGCTCACTAGCCCACCTCACACTAACCCACCCCCCTAACCCCCCTTGGTCTGGGTCTGGTCTCGGTGTTCCTGCACTTGACAGCAGTCCAGAAATACAACAAGAGGTGACTGGGAGTCAACTGGCTGGTGACTGACAGCTGGGGGGGTCCCGTCTGGGGGGGTGTTACATTACGATGTATTAATAGTATGATCGTAAACTCACACACTGATAAGAGTACAGTAAGTACAGTATGTATGCGTACCGTATACACACAGTGATCGCGCTTCAACTCGTTTTCCGTCAAGGTACGGAGGTTTTACCACCCAGAGCGCGATCGCTGGGGCAATGATCACATACGCTACATGCTAACGGCTACATGCTAACGTTAGTATTTTCAATCATACATGTTGTATTAACAGAGAGTGATCAAAACTCACACAACTGATAAGACAAGTACAGTAGGCCTATATACCATACACAGTCAGTGATCACATTGCCACCTAGAATGTGATAGCTCAAGGGTGATATGCTATCGTATATGCTGCATGCTATGTTAGCTTTTATGGTTTTCATCATACATGAAATTAGGTTGAAGTCATGGATTCTCTCTTTTCTCGTGTTTAATTTTGCAGCCCCTTGACACTACACGTCAGCCACACATTAGATCTGATTGTTTAACTGACTAGACGAGGAACAAGCATCCTATAGACCGACATGACGGATGTCGTACAAAACTTGTACACCATGTACAAGCCCTCATATTTTCAGTCCAGTCGTGTCCAATGTTCACACAGGAGCTTGTGGCGGGCCCTTTATGCCCCCACCCCACCCCCTTGCTTCTCCGTTTGCCTATAGACCCCCGGCCGTCGCAAAAATAGAGAAGTGTCGTTAACAGCAAGGGGCCGTGGTCGCACCCCACTGACCCGAGTCTGGCTGCCCCTCTGCCACTTCTGGGCTTGACGTCAGCTGTTCGCACGACAACCTCCCCCCGCCCACCCGACCGTTTTGTGGCTGGAGTCAAGTCTTCAAATCCCGGCTGCGGGTTCGAAGCACAGCTCGGGAGCGGCCCGGTCGCTAGGCGTCGTTGGATGCGGAGTCTCCTCAATGAAAGCCGCTTGGAGCCACGTCTCTGAATGGAATAGTCAGTTGATCAGGCCGTCGGTGGTGGGTAAATGTCGAGAGATGTATGAGAAGCACGCCCTGCTCCTGTGCAACCCGTGTTCCGTGGCGACGTACTATGACTACTGGGACCCGTACGCGACTTGCGACTGCTGTGTCCACTCAGCAGGTACTGGCTTGCTTCCGTGGCGTCTCTGTTTTTGTCCCTCGGGGGCCACCGTGGATCTTTGCACGCCTTAGCTGTTTCCGCTAAAATCGACCACTAGCTCTATTTGTTGATTGTGTTTAAAGTAGAAATGGACTGTTGACGTTCTTTCTAACATTCAAACCATATTTTTTCTTCCTGGATTTTGGGATGTAAAGAATGAATATAGGGATGAATAAACACACAACTAACACAACTAACTAACTAACTAACAAATAAACAATGTACCTGACAAATGAATATTCAAGATTCAGTCTTGAATGTTGAAAGGGGGAAGGATAGTGCTGTAGTTACTCCTCCACTTGTTGTAGGTCGAGATCTATACCCTCCTTTTATAATCTACTTAAATCTATCCTTTGAGTGTCATTTGTTAAAGACATGGATGAAATATGAGAATATCTGTTTATAGTTTGCTGTGCTACATGAGATTTTGTTTTTAGACCGCTCCCACCGAATTTCTGACCAATCAGGGCATCTCTTCTCTGATTGGTTCGGGGAATCCATCATGCCTGTCAATCACATATAGTTCCACCACAGGTGTGTGAATGCGACATTCTCCATGGCAGAGAAACTTGTTTTCTTCTGCTCTCGGCTTTCCAACTTTCAAATCTAGCTGACAGCAACCTCTATAGCTTGTTTTATTTGCTTATTATATTTTTACCCACAATTATTTGACTGAGAGAATTTGAGTCAACGATGATTTGACTATTCAAATTTTAGGGTATTGCTTGCCTCTTTCTCCCAAGCACTTCCCCCTCCACTAAACCTGTTTTGGTGGGAAACCCTGGTAACCATTTGGGGCCATAGCATCAATGTACGTCCTCTGAAAGTGCTTGTTTTTGCCACTGACTGGCTCAGATTGTTATTCTAAGTGTCTGACAACATTACGGAAACGATCGCTACAGAGGAATACTACTTTACCTTTCGTTTGATCCGGTCTGTTTGTTATTGTGTCTAACCAAGTCTCGCTCAGGGAGAAGTCTCATTCTGAAATCTCGCAACTAAATATGCAGCCATGAGTGGAATATTTTAGCTAACACTAAGCTACGCTTTCTGTAGTCCAACACAACAAACCCTCGCCAGCACTCGCCGACTCTCACTCATGTTTCCACCATGCTCTTCCTGTAACCACTCAACTCTCGCGAGATCAGAGCGAGACTTCTCCTTGAGCAAGACTTGGTTAGACACAATAACAAACTCAATAACGTTTTAACGTATTAAAGTTTTACTTCTCTGTAGGGATCCTTTCCATAATGTTGCCAGACACTTCAAATAACAATCTGAGCTTGTCAGTGGCAAAAATTTTGAAGCAATCTCACTCTTACTGGACCAATTTCAATAATTGGTGTTACCCTTTAACTGCTCCTTAATGACATGATATGATAACATTTCTCACCGTCTCGCTGCAGGGATATTCGGCCAGCGTCTGGAGGACACGGTCCAGTATGAGAAGAAGTTTGGCCCGCGGCTGGCCCCCCTGCTGGTGGAGCAGTGTGTAGACTTTCTGAGGGAGCGGGGCCTGGACGAGGAGGGTCTCTTTCGCATGCCCGGCCAGGCCAACCTGGTCAAGGAGCTCCAGGAGGCCTTCGACTGCGGGGACAAGCCGCTGTTCGACAGGTAGACCGCCTGTCTCTCTGTCTGTGTTTCTGTCTGTCTGTTGTCTTACTGACTGTATGTGTATCTATCTATGTCTGACAGAGAAGAATAACTAATTCAAATTCAACCTGTAATAAATGATATCATAATCTAATAATAATCTAATAATATCTATCTATCTATCTCTCTGTCTGTATCTGTCTGTCCATCCATCCATCTATATACCCATATGTCTGTCTGTCGGTATATCTGTCTTTCAATGTCTGCCTATCTGTAGAATCTTTCCAATTACAATGAGTGAATGAATAAGTACATGTTCAACTTCAGCCACAACAAAACAATCTATGTCTCTGCTGTAGCAGTACACTGTAGTGCTAAGCACGGTGACACCAGCAGGCAGCAGAGTGATGTGTCAGCTGACTGTCACTCAATGTGCTCCTATGCGTCCCTGCAGTAACACAGACACCCACACGGTGGCGTCTCTGCTGAAGCTGTACCTCAGAGAGCTGCCCGAGCCCGTCGTCCCCTTCGCCAAGTACGACGACTTCCTCTCCTGCGCTCACCTGCTCGCCAAAGACGAGGAGGAGGTGTGTGTGTGTGTGTGTGTGTCTGTGTCTGTGTGCGCGTCTGCGAGAGAGGTGTGTGTGCATTTGTTTGTGTATATATGTGCGAGCAAAATGTGTGTGTGTATGCATATGTATGTGAATAACTGTGTGTGTGTGTGTGTATATGAATACATGTGTATGTGTTTATATGTATGTGAATAAGTGTGTGTGTGTGTGCGTGCGTGCGTGCGTCATGATTAATGAACACTTGTCTACTACATGACTCTCAGGGGGTCCAGGAGCTGGAGAAGCAGGTGAACTCTCTACCTCTACCCAACTTCAATCTCCTGAAGTACATATGCAAGTAAGCCATTTTTCTTTCCTAGCTTACCAACACGATATCGTATCTAGGGTTGTATTCATCTTTATCCATATTCATTGTCGGTTGTTTTCATTAGGTTTCTGGACGAGGTCCAGTCCCATTGTAACGAAAACAAAATGAGCGTCCAGAACTTAGCCACGGTGTTTGGGCCAAACATCCTCCGACCCAAGATGGAGGACCCTGTCGCAATCATGGAAGGTGTGAGCCGCGTTAGCTGTTAGCGGCAGCAACCGTGATCAGCAGCTACATTACACGACACCCTGTTTGAACTCTCACACTCCACTCAGCACTAATACATCACACGGTGTATTGTCACTTCTAGGTTCCCCGTAGCCCTCCTTAATAAACACAACACTGCATAGAACGGTGAATATCCAATAGATTTCCATTGGCTACCACTGTCGATCCAAAGGCGTTGTGTTCCTTCTCCCTCTTCAGGCACGTCACTCGTCCAGCACCTGATGACCATCCTCATCAGGGACCACAACCGTCTGTACTCTGGAAGGGACCAGGAGGGGCTGACTGCTCCCCAGTCAGAGCTCATCGTCCCTGGACAGCAGCTCCAGCACCGCAGCCTGGGGGCCTGGATCTCTGAGGAGGACCTCCAGAGCTGCCCAGTCTCCAACACCGTCGGCGACGTCGACCTCAACAGCAGCGCCTCCTCGCTGGATGCTAAACTGTGCGCCGCCGTCACACCCCCCAGCCAGACACCCAACCCCAACCCTGCTCCCAGACTGGGTTCTTCATCCTCAGGGAAGGGAGGAGGAGGAGGAGGAGGAGGAGGAGGAGAGACAGTGATCAGCCCCAGCAAACAAGCCAAGACGCTGCCTTCCTGGAAGTACACCTTCAAGAGCTCCTCCTCCACGCCCCGTGGCCAGCCCCAGGCCAAGCAGAGCAGCGTGGGCTCCACCACCGACGCCGCCAGCTTGTCTTCCAGCAGCGGTGGAGGTGGTGGTGGAGGCAGTAGCAGTGGAGGTAGTAGTGGGAACTGGCTGATGAACGGTCTGTCTTCGTTGAGGGGCCATCGACGCACCTCCTCGGGTGAGCGCTCGGCGCGCGACCGCGACTCCACAGGCTCCTCCCAGCGGCTCTCCACGTACGACAACGTCACCTCCTCATCGAGCATGGGGAGTGTGCCCAGTGTGGCCAGCACGCCCTGGTCCACCTCCTCCTGCGAGATCTCCGGCCCTGACTCAGGGACCAGCGAGCCTTCGTCCAATCAGAACCGCAGCGTCTCTGGAGCCGGGGTGGAGTTGGACAGCCAGAAAGAGGACGACCGGGGAGGCGATGGAGACACGGGGGCCGAGCAGGGGGACAGCTGTGAAGCCATGGAGGTGTGTGGGAGCAACGCCGCCTGCACTGAGAACGGGAACGCGGTTGTGTCGACCATTGTCCTTCCGTCCATTTACACGTCAGAGGACGGCGATGGAGGCGCCCCCTCACTGGGCAGTCTGGTGGAAGGACTCAGGGACGAGTTGAGGAGTCAGAAGGGTGCCTACGAGGCCCGGATCAAAAAGTAAGACTGAATGCTATCCGTGTGATGATAACCAGACCATTCGCTACCGTAAAAGGAATTAATGCAGTGTTTCCCAACCTTGGGGTTGGCTGGTATGCATATGGGTGACAGGAGATTGACGTATAAGCTATAGATATTTTATATGTATTTGATACAATGTGTCTTTTTAAAGGTTTGAAATAAATCGTAAATGGACCGACTAAACATTTTTTTTTAAAGTAAGCCAGGCCTTTTTTTAAATGTACATTTGTGTTTTGTCGCCCTCTGCAGGCTGGAGGAGTCTAGTGCGGCTCTGTGCACCCAAATGGAGCGCCTGGAGCAGGATATGGAGCAGGAGAGGAAGAAGCAGCGCATGCTGGAGATCAAGCTACGCAACTCGGAGAGGGCACGCGAGGATGCTGAGAACCGCAACAAGCTCCTGGAGAAGGAGATGGAGGACTTCTTCTCTACCCTGGGCGATCTAGCCCTGGGGGCAAGGACGAGCGACATATAATACATCCCTGGAGGTGGGGCCACCATCACTGGGCTTTGCACGCACTGCAAACACTGGCTGACATCTGGGGTCCAATTCCAGGGGGTTCTTGGATCCATCAACCCATCAATTCAGGACACTGCTTGCAAAAACATGGAACACACCATTGTTTTGTGAGGAATTTCTAATTCAGCGATTTTTAACTGGATTTTGGTGGGAATTGGAAGACGATGAAAGGTAAAAAAATGATAAATGGAAGGATGGACTCTGGCTACTACTTGGTCCAGAATAGTACTATCCCTGTTGTGGGGTGTGAAGTGCTGCTTAAACCCCTTGAACAAAACCAAGGAGACCACAAACTTTGTGCGTTCCAGTCTAGCTTGTATGTATCCATTGGAAGAGGGGGAGCTGGAATGGATTATGTGAAGTAACTATTAAGATCCAGTGAATGATATCCCATTGTTGAATGCAAACTGCTTAATCATCTAAGTGCAGCTGTACAGTGCTAGCCATCGTAGAGGTCTACCCTAAAATTAGCTTACGGCCTACTACTGCAGACAGCCTCCCTATCATAATGTACAAAATGCGCCTTTTGATCAGCTACCCAACAGATCTTCATCTTAACAAGGACTAGCCATGCTCGTGTGGAACAGTGCCCTACTCAAGGGGTTGTCAATGGCGCACACCACTAAACTAAACTGGGATTGGCTACCGGTTACAAGGGTGTAGCGGAAAGAATTGAGTAATTTTACTTGGTGTAGAAGAGTGCAATTGATTTAGCTAAACTGCAGTAAAAAGGGAGGTGCTCTACAATGGTTACTTCTGGATTGCTGCTTGATCTCAGGCCACTCGTGTGCCTAGCTAACCAACCATACGACTAATGGTGATATTCCATGCCCTTGTCGACAAAAAAACTCAGCCTTTGGTTTACACCAATACACGCAGATGTAGGTCGTATACCTTTGAAGATAACATAACACTATAACAGGGACATTTTAAGCATTTACAATTCAGCCTATGCTGCCGTAATAGCCAAGACATGCAGAAATGATGCGAAGGTTGCTTGAAATCCATACCAAAGCCCCCAAAAGCTAAGACTTATACTCTGGTGTTTGCTAACCTGTATGACCTGTACAACCAGACTGGAAGCCATGTTGGTCTTGGCACAGGAAGCTGACCACTGCCATCACAGTTAACAATAGCATTTCCTGGTTGTGCCTTCAGGGAACTGTTATTAAATATATAAGAATTAGTGCTGCCTGCTATTTCAGAGTGGTAATTTCAACAGAAAGACATATGATGAAATACCTTAAATTGACCCGGACGGTGCCATTTCTTGTGAAGCGGATTTTGTGTACTGAATGGATTTGAATTTTGAATTGAGAATGTAATCTTAGTCGTGAATGTACTGTGTTGTGAATGAAACCAATGGAAACGTTTATTTTAAAGTAGCTAGAGTATCACTGTAGTCGCCCACAACGTATTCACCTTAGGGTGCATAGTTTGTACCACTTCACCAACTAGAGGAATCGGATCACTAGCCAACAGACAAGTTAAACTCCTGACTTAGCAATCCACATCAACCTCAAGTACAAAACAACACACGACACACGTAGGCTATGTATGTATGATATCACACATTCATCATGCAAAACACCTATGTTCAAATCCAAAACACCAACATCTGTTGTAAACGTTGCATGTGTTGTCTCAGCCTCTTACGTCTATTTAAACAAATGTGCAGATAGCGGCATTCATTTCTTGAGGGGTGCTGTGTAACCAGTATGAATTAAAAGTGAAAATGTGCTTTTGGTTGGGAAAGAAAAAAAAAGGTAATATTTTACTTTTCCTATTTTAATATATTTTGTACAGAACAATATAGTACATGTTATTCAGTGGCCCTCTTTATGAGTAAATGTTTGCAAGTGAGGATATCGGGAGTTGTCACCGTATGACTTTATTTCATTTGATGAACTGGGAAGTTAAAGGGCCTTTTGTTTCTACCAGCCTCATCATACACCTGGGTGGACAGGTCTACTTGTGATATCAGTACAGGGTAGACCTTCAAATGGCTAATCACACCTGCTGGTAAAGCAGAGGCCCTTTAAGCTAAATGTGCTGGACTTAAGACTCTCCCCTGTCTCCACAGAGCAGCTATGGTGCTTATTTATTATGAATCAACTATTGTAATGAATGAATAATCTATGAATAAATGCAACAAAAAAAGTGAAAGGACGAGCAGGATTGCGAACAAACCCGAAAAGTATTCCGATCTTTCTTGAACCGCGACATCACGATCAAAGTAGACGGAGGAAATATTTGCTTAATAAAAACAGTAGTCGACGTCAATGAAGAACACGGAAACGCCCGAGCGATTCAAAGTGTATTTTACTTTATTTTGCAGTACATGGTTTTTTTTGTTTGTCGTGGGCATCATCCGATCCCGGTGCGTGTATTCTAGTAGTGCACTTCAATGTTGGTCGCGCTTCTCTGGGAGCGGGGGGGATGGGGTTCACGCAAAACCAAGAAACTCTTAAATCTACTTGCATGGCTGGATTCACTAGCAAACATTACAAACCAGCACCATACATATAACGAATTTTTACCTTTTTTTGGGTGTTTCAACTTTTTTTTTTTTATCTTTTGTTTATTAACATTATTTCCATCTTACCACATAACCTAAAATCAAGATCGCCAGGCCGTGATGAAGATGAAGAAATCTTTTTTTTTTTGTAACTTTTCTCTTTTATTGATCTCTGGCCCGGATCTGATTGGTCGGTAAGACTAATTACATAACAATATGACTATAAACAAGTCACAGCAAAAAAAAGAAAAAGAAATTTAAAAAAAGGGGGGGAAAAATGTAGTAATAAAAAAAAAAAACCAGGAGAGGTGTTGACAGTACCAAACATTTTCTCTACCTTCAGGAGACAGCTAACGTGGCTAGGGCCGTAACTTACAACTAGCACAATTTTGCTGAAGGTATTGCACTTAAAAAAAATAAAAAGGAAACAGTGGGAGGAAAATATATACATATAACATTTGTTTTTACTTCTAGGACAAGTATACATAATGTACAAAACTAGAGGTCTGCTAAAATTAACAATAGTACAGTCTCAAAATAAATAAATAATATTTATGTTATTCACACGTCTCCCGTAGCTAATTCTGCAGGTAACTGAGTCCGTCCAAATCCATAACAGAGTGTGTCCGTCCAAAAACTGGTAGAAACTTTGAGTGAGGTAGTCCATCAAAGCCTTAAAATTAAATCAAGATCAGGTTTTTAGCAATACAATAAAAACACCCTAAACAAAGCTTTCCAATTGTGACCCTAAATTAAAATACAAATAAAATAAAAGCACAGGAGCTTGGGATAATAAGAGCACTTCAAAAACAAGGATTTTTGTATTTGCCAATATTTTTGTACATTTCCTGCAATTATAGCACAAAATCAGCACCTGTTGTTGCCAAGTCTAACGCTAACTCATCCGTAAGCCTACGGAACTAAGCTAGCTAGTGCTGTCCCCACTGTCCTTGAAAAAGTAATAAGTTTGGAAACCTGTTGCCATTGGTAATTGATTGGAAGTTAAAAGGAATGTCATGGTATTAAATCAATCGAGTATTTTCTGACAAAAAGCATTAAATTACCCCCCCCCCAAAAAAAGGTTAAACTGTAAAACTATTCACCTCAATGCATTTGTCGTTGCCTTTCACACATACTGTTAAGATATTAACACATATTTCTCAACAGTACATCCCAAATGGTAGGCCTATATGGAAAACCAAGAAACAAAATGGCATCTCAGAGCAAATTCTCATCAAATGATGGCTTTTTGAAACCAGACCTCCGTATAAGGTGAAGTAACAGCGGGTGTTACCCTCAGAAATACTTTCTATTCAGCATTACGAGTATGACAGATTTGAAAAAAAGTCTTAAGCAAATAGCAAGAGGCAAGAAAGGATATTATGAACAAATTCCATTTGACACTTTTTTCAGTAATGTGGTGTCTGTTCACCATTACCTCAACTGTTGCAAAAATGGCTAAAATCTGGCTAAAATCTAAAATCATGATTCCCTAGTGTGTTTTAAAAAACAAATAAATGAAAGACTTTGATAAAAACCACCTTTCAAACGACAGAGAAATTAAATGTTTGTTATTACTATGGTTACCCTGTAAAGGACTACAGTCTCCAACTTTATGGTCAAAACGTACAACAAAAAGGAAACAGTAGAAAAATATACAATACATTTGCAAGAACATCCACCTTACGTGATTGATTTTAAACGTGTAACCTGCTGTTTCTTACCTCCCAAAACCCTCCATACTGAGTGCACTACCTCCTACGAAGTCAGGAATGAACACTTAAACAATAGGCACTTTCCTTTCAAATAATACAAATAAAATACACTCAAAGAAGGGCTCCATTATTGCATACAGTAAATAATCATTTGACGTTACGAGGGGGAGAGATTCTGTTGCAATTTTGCTTATCTTTAGATTTTCTTGCATTAAAGTCTGCCATGCGATGCGAACTAGGGGTGTTTTCAACAAAATCGCAGTCAATCTCCCTCGAGTTAAAAGCCTTGTAAAGAGCACAAAAATACATCCTGTTACGTTACTAATAAAAGGATCTTGTGTTAGGAAGCAAAAACAGATCTAAATCATACTTACACAGTTCCACCTTTGGCCGCACAATACACATGCCTCGTCAAACGCTACGGATCCGACACCTCCGACAAGCCTACTCAACATCACACCTCGGTACTTACCGATACATTCTGTGTACAGCCCAACTGACACGTCAACCTCATACATCTCACCACCTTTTCATAGCTGTAAAGCTCCCACAGTGTGTCAATACATTCCCCCAGTATTTTCCCGTCAACGTGACATTACTGTTTAAAGCAAACCTCCCGAGCAGTGGTAAGGGATTAAAAGTGTAAAGCTATTCTTCTGGGCTGTGGGAAGGGAAGATCGACCGTCAGTACGATACTACGCTGTGAGTGAAACGTTTTCAAAAACCTATGCTCAGCTCAAGAAACAAAACAAAGAAGTGTGTTCAAAGCTCCACTTTTTTTTGCCCCCTGGACCTCACTGTGCCATTACATAGCTTAATAAGGAAACAATACAAAATAAATAGTACAATTCTTACATCTCACACAGCGGGGGTAAAATGGAGGAAAGAGCGGGAAATCAAACAGCATTTTGAGATCGCCAGCAGCTGTCAAGACTAAACTTAACATTAACAAAAAATAATAATAATAAAGGAAAATAAAGAAAAATATAGTTTCCGAAAAAAGCGTTTACAGGTAAAGAACGTAGTAGTAGTGACTCACGAGGAGATACTTATTATCTTTATGCAAACAAATCTTTAAAAAAAAGAAAAAACAAACAAAAAAATCAACTAAACGAAGCATGGTTTTCAAAATAAAAGATTTGTTTCCTTGATACAAAATACGGTAACACGTCATACGGAAGTATTAAGATCTTTTGTCGAAGTACATTTCAAATGGCTCACCGCAAACTTTTTTTTTGAAAGAAAAAAAGAAATTGACCATTGCTCTGTACAAACTCAATCCACATGTATATGGCATGACATAATAGTAGTAGCTTAAAACGTGAAAGATTTACAAAAACAAGTCAAATAAAAAATAGATCACATCAAGAGGTTTTTCAATATATTTCTTTTTTCTTTTTTATTCTCACCGTCTTGTTATCGTAGGATTCGTAGGATTCAAAACGTCGAAACAGGATGTCACAATAAATTAAAGCCCAGACTCAAAGTCAACAGAAATTCCAAAAGAAAACGAAAACTGTAATCGTAAAAATAAAAGAAATTTAAAAAAAGTCCAAAAGAAGACAAAGAAGAAGAAAGAACCAAAATGGCTACCGATAAACTGGCCTAAACGCTACACTACTAAAGACTGAACAACAGATTAATGAGAGAGAAGAGGTGGAGCAGTGGGAGGGACCAGTGTCAGGCTTGTAG
>OMKP01086493.1:0-10111 GCA_900302375.1 Bathygadus melanobranchus | reverse complement strand
GACTGCGTTCTCCGGATTCGTGTCCACAGTAACGTTAGACGGTGACTGGGGCTAGCCCCTCGCTAACAGCGCAATGCGTGTGTACCGTTGGAAAATGAAAATACGCATGCTCAGAGAGTTACCATATTCAATGTAGATCACACGATTTTGATGACAAGTGGGGCCAACAGTCCGTAGCCCCACTAAAACGTCATATTTCAGAGTTGATTGGCTATATTTCTGTCTGGCGCTAGTGTAACGTAGCGTAACGTAACGTCAGTCAGTCAATAAGAGAGGGGATACTAGTACTGTATTATAGCTAGCTAACTTGAGAAAAAAATTAAATAAATATGAACGAAGTGGATTATTTACTGAAGCACACGTTTGACACCCTTACTCTGGGTGAGAAATTGGAGGTTAAGCGCCTTGGTGCCCACTAGCCACGCGATATAATCATCACCCAAACTGGAAAACACAACCGCGGGTTTAATGTGGAGTGGTTTTTGATAAAGACAAGAAGGCACTCTTCTGTTTTCCGTGTATGTTATTTGGGGGAGACGGTCCTTGGTCGAGGACGGGTTTCAAGGATTTGAAACATCTTTCTGAGAGGATTATAAAGCATGAGAACAGCGGGAGTTTGTTGACGTGTTAAAACGCATCAGTAGCAAGTGGGATTACTGTAATTTTGATTACTGTAGTTTGCCTGGTATGTAGCCTAAGTGGTTGGTGGCTGCCCCACCAATTTTTTACATATAAAAACGCCACTGATTACCACTATCATTTAAGAGTTCAGTTTTTTATGGGATCCAATAAACTCAGATGTTTAGACACATAATCGAAGACTTCATGCTATTAGTTTATTATTTTCAGTATTACATTTATTTTGCCGTAGTTCCTACACGTAGGCTACAACAAATGTCCTAAATCAATTTGAACAAGAACAAAACAGTATCGCAACTCCAGTCGTAGAGAAACCGAGAAAGCATAACATTGATAATACATGAGAAAGTTATTTATTTTATTATATTATTTAATTAATAGCGTATACACGGTGTGTGTGTGTGCGCGCGCGCGCGCCCGCGTGTGTGAATAATTGCATTTCAATGTACACACAATGTTTTAATGTGATACAATTATAATGACAAATCGTATTTGCACAGAATAAAAGTGCTTTATTTATCATATATAAGTAGATAAAATAGTTACAAAGAAAAATAACTAAAACAAAGAAAATTATTGATTAAAAAGTGTACACAAAGTGCCATGGGGGGGGGGAAGGGTGGCCCTATGACCAGGTAATATTAGGAATTACTAATGGTAACAATCTCATAGGTGCTGTGGCACATAAGCCTTGATTTCTTTCTTTCTTGGCCCTTCCCCTGACAGAACATTCCTGTTTTGTTATGATATCCAAGATGGAATACACACCCACAGAGCCATCGTGGAACCCAACATATACACCCAGTTGCTCACACACAGCCAGAGCCGATGGCATCTTGCCCAGACGCAACGCCCCTACTCTCCCCCCATCGGCTAGTCGTATCACCGTCAGCACAGCCTTCAGATGTACATCACAGAAACACTCTTCCATCAAGGCAGAGGGCTGAGATAGACACACAGCATAGCGCCCTGCTTCTTCCAGACAGACTCCAAAAACAGCACCTTCAACCTTCACAGAGCAGAGTCGGTGTGTGGAGAGGTCCAAGAAGGCCATGGTGTCATTATCTGCGGACAGGAGCACAAAACTTCCAGCAGAGGACGTTTGGGAGATCTGTGGTTGACCGCCGAAGGAGCAAGGGAGTTGAAACTGCCGAAGCGTCGTCTCCTCACTCACCTTCCAGGTGTAAACCGATCCGCTCGAACCCATCACCAGCACAAAGTGTGGCTGTTGTGGAAGCATGTGGAATGCCACAACAAGGTCAGAGTATTTTGTGCGGGAGAAGCGCTTGCTGACGACGCCTGACCACAGGCTTGTGGCCAGCAGGTCTCCTTGGTGAAGGCCGATCAGGAAGGTGCTCTCAGGTGACACTTTGGCATCAGCTAGGTAAAGGTGTATGTGGCACACAACACTGCCATTTTGCAGGTTCCAAACTCTCGATAGGCCTCTCTTGCAAAGACTCACCGCAGATTTACTGTTCGGGGTGACGAGAACGTCTGTTGCACTGCTGCCACTGATACGGAAGCTGTTCTGACACATGTCTATTTGCCAAATGTAGATATCTCCACCTGAGATTGTCACAAGATGGCGGTTGTCTGGAGAGAGCTTGAGTTTTTCCACGGGCCCATCATGAAAGAAGTTCACTTCCGGATCTCCTGTTCGCAAGCTCCAACCCCATACCATCACTGAGCCGTCCGCTGTGTAAAACCTCTCCCCAACTCCATCGATCACCACCTGCCTAACCCCAGATGACATTTTGGGGAGCATACCTGCTGCATTTATCACTTCAGAGTCCCACACTGAGAGACAACCATGAGGAGTGATAGTTATAAAACTTGAGCCTGTTTTGAGAAGTCTAGGAACAGATGTGCTGCTGCTTGTGTCAAGGGAAAGAACACACTCCCCACTGCTTATCTTCCACACCAGGATAAGGTAACAGGATTGTAGCAAAGCCAGAAATAGGTTACCTTCCTGGGCTAGCAATGCATGAATGAAAGCCTTTCCCTGTGGAGCCATGAACTGGCCCCATGTTACCCATTCACATGTGTTCCACACTGTAATCTGTTGAGCTTTGCATACCAATAAGGTGGCTAGTTCATACGAGTAATCCATATTGAGAATGCTGTTGCCACTTTTATCATTACAACACTCAAGTAAAAAAGCAGTTTGGGATTGTCTTTCATCCACATTCCAAAGCATTACATTTCCCGTTATGTCAACGCATGCCATATCCCACTGTTCTTCACAGAGGATGATTGACAGAATCGCATTCTGATTTGGGTTTGAGCATTCACGAATGGGTTTGGTGTTGTTCACGTCAAATATAGCCACTGCGCCTGTCTCCTGGCCACAGTACATGTAACGACCATCAGTGGAACAAACCAAACAGGTCACAGAGCTCTGACACTGAAAAGTCAGGGGTTTGTCATTGCTGCCATGAAACACACAAACAAAACGATTGTCTTTCCACCACAAACACAGATTTTCCTTACTCTCCACACATCCCTCAACCATATGTGTGTGTTGATCTGTCTCACCCTGGAACTCCTCAGTTTTCAGTGGGCCCTCAACTTCTACCAACATCTCTGGACTGGTGACATCCAATAAGAAAAGCATCTGGCAGTATGTGGACAGCAAGATTCTTCTACCGGTACTCCTCACTCGAGAAAACTTCACTTTGAGTTCTTTGTTGCTCAAGGACAGTTCCTCGACCTCCCTCCATGGGCTTCTCCACATCCAAGCAGAACCACTTTCTGTGACCCCCACTAGAACGCTGCACGCTGTCACAGCGACATCGGTGGTAAAACTTGCCTCTCGTATCACCTCACTCAGGGAACACTGAATTGAGGGAAGAGTGGAAGAAGCGGGACAAAGCACAATGCGTATGCCGCTTCCCCTTCTTCTCCTGTCCTGTTCAATCTCCTGAATGTAGACCTCCAGTTCTGGGTAGACTGTGACATAAGGAAGAAGTCTGGTCTCCATCAACATTGGGAGCTCCTGGGGAGAGCTGTGAAGTATGCATGCAGTGGATTTCAGCATGCTGGCTAAGAGCGCTCGTTCCTTGGGTAAAGTAACCACTTGTGACCTACTCTCTCCCTTCAACATGGCTACCAGTTCCCCCAAATAACCTGCTTGAACCATAGCCTGCTGAAAGCCAAGTGACAGTAATAACTTACGCTCCAACTCTTCCCATCTATCACTCTCTTGCAGGTGATGGGGCAACTCTAGGATCTTCCTTAGGTTCACTAGACCTACCTCTTTGTAAGCACAGGACAAAGGTTCTGAAGACCTGAAGAGAAAGGGCTGGCATGATGGCTGCCTGTCTATGTACACTGTCATTTGGGAAGTTTCAGAAAAAGCCACAGTAGTCTCGCTTGACCCTAACTCCTTCATTCCTGATGACTCTGACTCCTTCGTAATAACAAGTGCTTTCGCATTTCCAAAGGCCCATCGGCCATTGAAATAGTCTGCCATCACTGAATGAAGCTGCTTCCTCAACTCGGGACAACCTAGATACTTCTTTGTCACCACCAGGTTGAAATGCCTGCACACCCAAAACAACACACGTTTCCCAGCAACGGTCCTCCTGAGGAGAAACATCCTCAAGTCAAGCAGGAGTCTGTCCACGTTCACGTGCGGTACCCTCAACCTGGATGGCCTGGCTTCACCTCTCAGCACGTATTCCATCATCAACACTTCATCGTCACTGGACAACAGGTCAGTGAGCTCGGCTTCAGTGAGCCCAGTCCTGGAAAGGGTGAGATAGGATAGGCAGCGATGCACCAGAGACGGGCCGTGTTTCTGCTCGAGGAGGTCCAGCAATGCGGAAATGGAGGCATGGACGCCATTGGGGAGCGAGGATTCCAACACTTCTGAATCTAACAAGATGGAAGAAGACTCAGCATTATCAAGACAAATAACAGAACAGTAAGATTCACATTACTACGATCAACAAAACTACACATTTTGAAGAAGATACACGTTTTAAATAGATACACGGTTTCTTTTGATTACCGGTACTATAAAGGATTTAATATGATATGAATATGTTATACCTGAGGTCCATGGCAAGGTATGCGAGTGCAGGAGCCGAGCGTAGAGAATCAGAGAACAAGAACTCAGAGCCTGGTTAACCAGAGTCTGCTGCCCAGATGTTACTCTCCGTCCAGAGCTGCTGAGCAGGGAGGTGACCATCCTTACACACTGTCTCCTCTCGACTGACTTCAACTCTACAAACCCATAGCCTCTGCTCTGTGTCTGATCTGTTTCCATCAGCAGACCATCTCTCTCCTCCTTCTTGGTAGGCACAATGTTGTTTGAAATAGGATGAGGTGAAGAAGTGTATTCTGGGTAGTGTAGTCGAATGGCTTGTAAGGCCTCTGCATGCTGATTGGACACTGACAGGATGAGTTTGACACTAGGAGGGAGGGGGGAAGGAAGGCATAGGACCATGTGTTGTTGATGGACGTTCTTGACTTGATCAAGGCCGTCCAGGAGTAGGACAACAGGCCGCTTGGGAGAAGGAAAATGTGAGAGGAGCAAGGAGAGGTGATCTTTGAGCCAAGATGGAGGGAGATCAGGTTCAAAATACTGGCTGGGGATACTTTTTTCAGGTCTGTGTGCTGGAGGGTTAGGGTCCTGGGGTTTGGGGTCAGTGTTAGAGCATTGATTAGAGTTGGAATGGTGGTTCTTTGCACTACAAGGTTCATGGTTAGGATCCGGGTTAGAGGGCAGGTTTTGGGAGAGGTCAGAGGTGGAGTCATGTGGTTGTCTGTAGCCGCAATCTATTTGATAGCACAGGCTGGAGAGGAAGTGCTTTGGGGATGGATTTATCGCTATGTTAGCAAAATAAGGAATTATCACAGGGTCTTGATCAGCTAGCCACGATTTCACCTGTATTTGGAGAAACAGAAACAGAATTGCACTGTGTAGGAGGAAAGGAAAACATAACCTACCGCTGACCTAACCCTAACTTAAAATAGGCACTACTACCACAGTTCTCTATGTGGTAACTCCTTAACAATGTGTGATGTCTTTGAACATTTGTCTTGTTATGACGTTTCAATTCAGCAGTGTTGCAAATAAAAAGATTGTTGTATTATAAATGTGTCAAATGATAACAGATGATGCATCTTTTATCTGACAACAGCAACCTCTTCAACTTTTTACCTGCTGACAGCAGTGTGCAAGCAAGACAGTTTTCCCAGTGCACGGCCCTCCTCCCACCACTAGTGGGCGCTGTTTGTCCCTCTCCAACAAGTAGGTTTTTATCTGCAAACATTTTTAACATATCTGAATACCAGAATTTGTTACAATGATTATACAAAGACGTGTGAGCATAGTGCACATGTACAACACAAGTCCACAATGTTATTCATTGTTTAAAGCATACAACATATATAAAAATAAAAATAAATACAAAAAACGTTTGTATTTCCGACCTCTTCCTCTTCTGGGCGAGTGACATCATAAAGACGCGACAAGATACAAGACAGTTCTTGCTGTCCGGCTAGCTCCCTGGCCAACGCATCATCAAGGTGTGCCAGGCGACGGACAGGTAAGGGGTTACGGTTGTTAACCAGGTCCAACAGGTCAGAATACACCTGGTGACAGAGAGACTCGCTGTAGGCTCGCCGCCTGGCCGTCGTGTAACCGTAGCGACAGTCACATTCCGTGGTTGTGGTGTACACCAGGAGCTGAGTGGATGTGATGAGGCTCGGCAGGAAGTCATCACAGAGCCGCGACAACAAGTCGTCACCAGACGGCTGTGTAGATACAACGCAAAGTATTGGTGTAGCATAGAGGAGAGGAAGTCATCCCAGGGAAGGAGTCATGTTATGTACTGTATGTATCGATTGTGTATCGACCACATCACAGGGCATATTGACACATCAAATCAGCTTCAATCTTCAAGCTTTGAACTCTGGGCCTTAAATGGGAACTTTTGGTTTTGTGGCATTTCAATGTGGGTAGTATGTGCAAATGAACAATGTTTACCATGAACAAGATTTAGCATCTGCGCTGAGCTGCGCCCCAGAGAGACAGAGAGCATCAGCAACAACTACTGCCGTTTTCCACACGAGATCCCTAATGCGGATAGATAGAGATAAGGTTGAAAGGCAACCAGATTCTCTTTTAAATCTGAACTAATGCTTATGCTTATAAAAGGAGTAACCCACCAGCGACTACATAATTTTGAAACCTATTTGTGGGCAAGATTTGCCCCCATGCTCCGACCACACTTTATGTAATCTCTGATTTGAAGCTACAGAGAACTATAACATACTCTTGTCATTCATAAGCTGGGCGAGAGGGTGGGAGAGGGTGGAGTGTACTATCTGCCATCAAGTGGACAGAAATGGATTGTTGGTAGTGTAATAATAGGCTATAAAACCCTGGTTGCTATACCAGTTTCTGTGGGTCTGGATCACTCTGCTTTCTTCCGTTGCGGCCGAGTGCATTGAGGATCCTGTGAACATACACCAGACAGCGTCTCACGGTGCCGTCACCAGAGCCCCCCCCCTGCAGAGCCAGTCGTAGATCTGCATCGAGCTCTGTAAAGAATCCAATGACCCGTGTTAGTAGGATGAGATACACACACATACACACACGCACACACACAATGGGCTTACCTGATCTTAGATAGTCGTGGGCTCTCTCTTGCGTCATTAGACCTTCGCAGACACATAGTCCCAGAGCGGTGTGAAACACTTCCAACAACTCCTCTCCTTTGTCCGTCCTCTTTCTCTGCTCTTCCTTCCCCACCTCTCCCTGTGAACGCAGGACGGAATGATCTGTATTGAATACCACGAGTACCATGAAGACCACAGACGATCTGGATGTAGGGGTTGATTCATTCCACAAATGCGAACACATGATACAATACTTGCATGAAAAGACACGTCACCCTGTATTCTAGTTGTAAAAAACGTATTTCTAATAGAAGCAACAGAGGAGGAGACTTAAGTAAATCGTTTGTGGTAGGGAGGGATTGAGAGGAGAAAGGATAAGGCATAAGGGTGTAAGGGTCGTTACGTTTTTTCTACAAATATAAATAAGAAAATAACATCTTTGAACTGTATGGTGGCATTTTGTACTGCATTGTTTTCCAATAAAGTTAAATAAAGTTTAGTAAAGCTCACATTGGTCTACATATGGCCGTGGGTTCGACCATTATACTGTGTTTGTACTGTTTTTGTTTCTTTGTTTTGCTATGCACCGTGGATGAGAGGGAAACGCAATTTCAGCCCTCTGTATGTCTTGTACATATAGTGGATTGACAATAAAGCTGACTTTGACTTTTTTGACTTTGACCAGCACGCACCTGTAGCCAATAGGAGGGTGGGATGGAGTTCTCGTCTCTCAGGTACACCTCCTCCAGAGCACTGGTAGTGATTCCCGCCTGTTGGCACACCTGGAGCAACATCTGGTATTCTGCCACCTCCACATGAGAAGGCAGACTGGCCGTGCCATACTGATGTCCCACCGGTGCCTGCAGTGCCCCCATTTGGACAGGGAAGGAACAGCAGCAATGGGTGAAGCAGAACAATGAATTAATATCAATATCGCAGATGGTCTTATTTTAAATGTAAATGCTACAGTATGTTTTCTTTTGTCAAATGCATTCCATGCATTTAAAACTACCACACGGTTATTATAATGTCATACCTTAATTAACATCTTATTCTCAATTCATAACAGCAGGTCCGTTACAGGGCCTGCTTCTGCTTTCATGCTTCTGAAGACATTATGATCAGGAGCATTGTGTATTGTGTATCATGTGCCATTGTTGTGTGTTTACTAGAAAGAAGATGTCATCGGAGTTGCTTTGACATTCGTCTATCAGCTGCCGCCTGGTCCTCTGGTCAGGCCATGTACTCGGATCACTGGACTCATATGGATCCGTCACCTACAAGGACGCATGCACACAGACCCCGCTGCAGATAACATGACATCCTTAAGATTGAACAGGCGGAAGACACACTCGAGACAGATGCAGGCAAATGCACACATGCAGGAATACACACACACACACACACACAGGTTCAAATCCAACAGTACACCACCTATTAATTTGAGGCAGGGATAGCTAAAAACAACAGCTAAAACAAACCGGGTGAAAATACTTTTTTCTGAAGGCTCACCACGAGGTCTAGTCCCAGTGTGTTCCTGCAGTGTTCTCGTAGTCTGGGAAACACAGTCTCTCTCAACGCCCTGCGCTCCACCACCGAATCTGTGTATTTACATACACACCCAGACAAACATGCATCCATAAACACACACGACAACATCATCGGACAACTCCACCCAAGACTTGCTTGTCCTAAGACGTTGGACAGCGGCTAAAGACAGAGAGGCAATACATTACCATTGCAACACAAAATGATGCTGTTCCTAAACGAGAGGTATTTCCTTGATCTACAGAGCAACTCGACGACAGCAACTTGCAGCGTCTCACCGGCCACCAGCCTACCTTCTGGGTTGGAGATGAGATAGATCTTCACACAGGAGGTGCAGTGGTTGGATCCCAGCGAAGACTCTTCCATCACCCCTCGTCTCAATGGTTGTGTTGGGAACAATAAACAATAAACAGGCTTCGGTGTGGAGGCTACACACAGTCACGATACAATCCACATCACGAGTCAAATCTATGGTCTAATCAGTACAAGGGGTTGAACACACAGCTGTTTGCCTCTCTGCCCCACGCTGGTGTCCTGGAGCAGGACAGGAAGTTCATGTGCTCACTGTGCCTTGAATGGACGCTCACACCCATCCTGGAGGAGGAGTGCCGGGCATACAACAAAACCACACGACACACCACACAAACAGTGTATACTCCAGACTACACACATGCAGATTACACACACACTTACATACGCACGCATAACAAAACAAACACCTGATAATTTCCCCATATTTTTTATTAACATTTGTACACAATAAATACAAACTTTGTTGATTTTTTACAGCCAATATGAATACGCCAAAATCAATGTTGCACCTTTTCTTGTTATTGATAACATGGCAATAATCTATGAATAGACAGAAGGCCAGTCGTTCCACCACATCTACTATATAGCAGCTGTGCCCCTCATCGAAAAAAAGTTTGAAAATAACAAAACAAGCTCAGAACAAAATAATAGAAATACTGAACCTGCCGGGAGTGACTTTTAAAAAAGGAAAGGTGTGAACAAAGAGTGCACGGTCAACGTCAAGTTTCGATTGATCGGTTTGCTTTTTGGCTGCAGAGCGTGGGACGCTTCTGTAAACCATAAACTTCAAAACAAGTTTGAACATATTATTAATAAGATCTCAGGGAGATCAACACCAGGCCGCTGTCCAAGTTGCCGCCTAAAAGCTAAAGGGCAAAACGGTCGACCCAACACAGCTTGTTCTGTTACACAAGACGGCGTTGGAAAAGCAGAAGCCACGTCATGTTTACTTGCGCAAGAAGAAATCGTTATCGGTTGTTCC
>OMKP01086489.1:0-11780 GCA_900302375.1 Bathygadus melanobranchus | reverse complement strand
TAACGGACGCTCTGCTGTGGTCCATGTAGCATCTTCAGTTGGTTATAACGGACGCTCTGCTGTGGTCCATGTAGCATCTTCAGTTGGTTATAACGGATGCTCTGCTGTGGTCCATGTAGCATCTTTAGTTGGTCATAACGGTTGGTTATAACGGACGCTCTGCTGTGGTCCATGTAGCATCTTCAGTTGGTTATAACGGATGCTCTGCTGTGGTCCATGTAGCATCTTCAGTTGGTTATAACGGATGCTCTGCTGTGGTCCATGTAGCAGTTTCAGTTGAGTATAATGGACGCGCTCGGCTGCGGGCATTCTGCAGCAGATGTGATGTGCTGCATCTGTATCCCATGTGTATTTCGGCCGTGAGGCACACCAACAGAAAGTTGCAGGGATTATTATGAAAAATGGCGCACATATCATGACTAGGATATATTATTTCTGCAAAAGTTCGCACACAGCAGATTTTCCAAAAAGTAAATGTATTGAAACGGAGTGGAATAATGATTCTTAAAATATGTATTAAATCCAATTAAATAAAATGTTGTGGCATCCCTAACCTTGCCTCAATGCACAGTGGGTGGGAACCCCTGTGATAGAGGACAACACCTTCTAACCCTGATCTCCTGGTCTCCTGGTCTCCTGGTTCGTATATCACACCTCAACACCTTGATGATGATAATCATAAGTGATCATAAATGATGTGTGCAAATAAAGGCGCGATCAGTGTAGTGAGAATCTTAATCCGTTTTATTGGCACATCAGTGCCTGTACATTACAGTCAGTTATGAAACAAACATCCAGAGAATGTTCACTTTAGTAAAAGCCATACAATAGGTTCTGTTCAAAATCGACACATTAATACACAATAACATACAATAGATCTGTGGTGTGTTTGGAAGGGACACACGGTCGCATGGCGAGTGAGAAATATTCAGTCCTGTCGTGGTTACAGTATGGCCTTCGGGTCAAAGCATTTAGTTGATGGTGAGAGCAAGTGAAAGAGAGACTGTGACTGACTTCCTGTTGCAGGGCAGTGACTTAAGACTCTAACCGGGTTAAAACAGAGGTGACCGTGGCCACCCAAGCTCGAAAATTAAAATATCTGATAACAATAATAATAATAATAATAATAAGAATAATAATAAGGAGCAGGGAAAATAACGTTCAGCGTGACAGCCATGGTCGGTTGTTTAAAGCACCTTCCCTTCGCTGAATCGCCACTCTGCGCTCCAATAGGAGAGACACACCGCCACACGACCTCCTTTTACCAAAATGGACACCTGGGGACAGAGAAGAAAACAGACCAATCACGAGACGCCACCACCTGACTTGCTTCTCATCCACCGTTTTGTTCTGGTTCAGGGGTCACAACCTCGATATGAACCAATGGAAGACAAGCACACAAGCTGTTGACCATTTGAGGACATTAAACGCATGTACTGACCACCCGATGTAGCACTGGCACAGGTTCTCGTGGGACGTGGCCTGCTTGATGAGCAGCTCCACCTGGGTGGGCACGTCCAGGGTCTCGTCGTGGGAGAAGTCCCGTCCTGCACGGAGAAATAAGGAGATCAGATCAGAACGTCCCAGGGGGGAGGGGCTTTGGATTGTAGTCTAGCTTGGTCTCTAACAGCCCTTCACTATTTAGTCATTTGGCAGAGGGTTTTAGCCACAGAGCAGGTAGGGGTTAGGGGGCACCTTGCTCAAGGATGCCTGCAGGTGGACTGCGGACATGAGGATTGTGAGGGAGCGACCTTCACCCCCGCACTAATCAGGTTCTGCCCTCTTGAAAGGACACAGCACACACGTGAGAATGCTGCCTGTCCGACTAATCAGACCGTACCACCCGGCAGATAAGAAGAGGGGGGGCAGGATTATGTTGTATTTCTGTAAATAGAAATATGAATAATAATTACTATTATGATTACCATCTTTACTTTGTGAATCATTCACTCTTTCAATTATTTATTTAACAGCAATAGTGATTGATGCAGGTATCCATGCCTCAATATGGTCTTCATTCTGGACTTATCCTGCCTTTTATTCAAACACCAGAACCGCTTCGGTCCTAGCGCTCAGGGTGACACAGCGTCAGCGGCCGACGTCTCCGAACGAGACGAGACGTTGCGGACAGAATAGAATGCCGTAGTTGACTTAATAATGTGGCGCGTTACCACAGCCAAGCGGGACGCGGGCTGAGAGCGTATAGAACGTATTGATCCAAGTGCGTTTGATGTGGCTACAGAGGGAGTACGCTTCTCCCACTGGACCTATCGATATTACTGGTGGTTGGAGCCACTTGTCACAATCCCAATAGTATGATGGAGAAGAAATTGGTTTAGGTGGGTGGGTGGAGGTAGTCTCACAAATCAAGACTTCAGATTAATATCTAAAGTCTGACGGCCAGAGCTCTAATCTGGGAGAAAGGGGCGTTTCACTCTCTTCATATTTGGTTCAACCAATCATGTTGCTGGAGGCGGGGATCTGTAAGTAATTGGCTCAGCCAGCAGTAGCGAACTGTAAAAAGAGTGTAAAGGTTTCAAAACAGCACCGTGTCTACTGGCCACTGTAGAAATACTTATTTAGTTTTCTAAATAGGTGTCAAATATCTCTAATGAAAACAGGGAACAAGGTGTAACTCCACCCCTTGCAGTTCCTGGTTTCTGGCCCAGGCTCTGAGCAGAAGTTCTGCTATAACATAGTAGGACTGCTGGGTCCCAGGTTGAGCGTGGCGGTAGACAGGCTGGTACTGGGGGTCTCACCTGTCAGTTTGTCTCGCACCCTGTTGATGATCTGGATGGCCTTCTTGTTGAGAGCCTCAGGCTGCACCAGTCCATCTCCAACTGCACACACACACAGACACACACACACACACACACACAGACAGACAGACACACACAGAAACACACAGGCGCATACACACACACACACACACAACACACAGACAGACAGACAGACAGACAGACAGCAGACAAGACACACACACAGATAGACACAGACAGACACAAAGAGACAGAGACAAAGACACATACACACACACATACACACACAGGTGCACACACACAGGCGCACACACGCACACACACACAGATGCACACACACACACACACACAAACAAAGGTTCATATTCATGCAACAGCATTCCAACAGACAAATTGTGTGAAGATTGCTCTGGTAAGAGCCGTTGAGATTGATTGGAATAAATGTCAGCCAGACAGAGCGGGCGGAACAAGAAGAAGCCGTCTTGCTGATTGCAATGCTGTTACAGAAAAGTCTGGCTGCAGCTTCCTGGATGGCACAAGAATCACTTTTTACCTTTTTTATAGGATATCATATTTATAATATCAATATATACTTCATGGACAGGACAGTGAAGGATGGGTTGAAGTCACCGAACTGTCACACACACACACACAATACTCACTGAAGGAGTGGATGGACTCTGGCACGGTGGTCCCTGGTTTCTTATGGGTGGTCTCTCCTAGGTCGATACCTTCCAGAGCCTCTGAATGAACAGAGAACACACATGATGTTAAACACCATGCTGTTCAACGCTGTGACGTTCAACGCCGTGACGTTCAACGCCGTGACGTTCAACATAAACCGTGACGATCAACACTGCGACGTTCAACATACACAACGTTCAACACAGAGACGTTCAACACTGCAACATTCTACACCACAACGTTCATTTTCATACAACACCGTGACATACAACACAAGTGGCGTTCAACACATGACATTCAACATATGCCATGACTTTCAACGGCATGATGTCCAACACCATGATGGTCAACACCGTGACGTTCAACACTGCGACGGTCAACATAAACCATGACGTTCAACACCGCGATGGTCAACACCGTGATGGTCAACACCGTGACATTCAACACCATGACGTACTAACACCAGCACCATGACGATCCAACTGGACTCCGCCCCTCCACAACTCACCCACTGACTGTCCTGCGGTGTAGGAGTCTGTCCTGGTCCGGGAGCGCTTGTTTCCTTTAGTGTTCGCTGGAAAACAGATCACAATGTGTTTATAGTGACGCACCGATCAATCTATCACCGATCCCATCATCGGCCGATATACGCTCGCATCACGTGATCGCTGTCTGCCGCTCACCCACTGAATAGAAAGCCTGATCGCGAGCAGCAAAAAGTCAAGAGTGGCGCGAAAATAAAAACACGTCATCGGTCTGGCTATTTTTTGTTCTATCAGAAGATCCATCTAAAGCAATATGCAGTGTGTGTAGAATGAGTATACCAGGTGAGGGGAAACAACGGCATGCCTTTTAATGTGACAATCTAATTCAACATTTGAGACTGAAGCATCCATCCGTCACCAAAAAGGATCGCTGCCATCGACAGACTTCCCACGCAGTGACATAATGGCCACATTTGAACAAAGTAAAAAGGACACCGCCGAAAGCAAGCGGGCTCAGAAGTCATAGCTTGGGTCGAGGATAGAGGTTTCCTGAGCCTTGTTGAGCCCTAACCAAGTTGAACACAAAAGTGTATGATCATGTTCGTTTCATCCATGCATGACGAACGAAGCATCGGTCAGGTTCACCACCGATATCTGGGTTCCCATTTCGATACAAAGCTCGACGTCGCCGTGGATAAATGTGGAGTTTGAACTTCAGCGGGGCTGTGTTAACACGCACAAGAGTTTTCAGGTTCACATTTCAAAGCAACAGCTTTGATAACGGCCTCGGATGACATGCTCCACAAATGGGATATTCCAAAGGAAGGGGTCCATGTTATCCTACAAGATAACACCGGAAATATCACAAATGAAATGCAATGCAGGACACTGATTTGCCGAGTCTCCTGTGCACGGCCCACACACTACAATTAGTAGTAAATGAGAGGTTGTTGGCTCAGCACACCATTGGGGACACCCAGCGAACTGGAAACATTATTTATTAGCACAATGTGCACAGTGAAGATTACAACCTACCGTAAATTTGTGTGATGATGCATGCGGTGTCAAGTGAGAGAAAAGTGGGTAAAAAAAGTATTGGTACAGACATCGCTACAAAATGAAGCCCATTCAAGAGACTAGGAGAAAGGGGAATCCAGTGAGGGGGATTCGCAAGGTTTAACTGCGGCTAACGCTAACGTGGCGAATGGAGGGAGAACATATAGATTTAATGCGAATTGGCTCAAAATGTTCCCATGGCTAAGAGTTTGAAAACAGTGTTCATGTTCTGCAGATATTGTGGAGGGCATTAACAGACGGGCGACGCGCCGTTCGTGTCAAGAATCCCGCGTCTGAAAAGGGATAGCGTGGCAAAAAATAACATCTCGCCGTGGCATATCCGGTGCAGAGCTCTGTACCTGTCAAGACATGAGAAACCGTCGGGCACCTCAGACAAGCAAGTGCTGCTGTCTGAGGAGGAGAAAGGGAGGCAGCTGAAAATAAAGATAAACATTGCATACTTCGTTGCGAGAGACGAACCTTGCGTCAAATGATTTGCTTATCAGAATCCCGCATACGACGATGATGTAAGACGCGCGGAGATGATCGGTCAAAATCGCCGACACAACGAGAGAGAGCCTGTCAGCCAAGCTGAAAGGCGCAAAGTGTCTAGCCGCTCTAAAAGCCGGAGACACCGATATATCCGAGAGACCAGTTGATCTTCCGGTCGGGCAACAGACCCTTGAGCATTCCCAAGCCATTGGTAAGTTGTTTCTCTTTTTAGGCTTTATTCTTGTGTAAAGTGTAAACTCATTATTTGTAATGGAGATATCATTTAGTTTGTCAGAAAGACCTTGGTATAAGACTTTTTTGTGTTGTCATTGGAGGTTTCATTTCGTGCTGTTTGCCCAGAGGAGGATGGAGGGTCGTGGAAGAGGAGGTGCATCTCCTTCGAGGCAGACAGTGCCTCTGTGAACATGGGCCACCGTGGGGGAGTGATTGCCCATCTGCAGAGAGAGGCAGTGAAGCATATAATCCCAATTCACTGTATGCCACATAGGTTTTGAACTAATGAAAAAAGTTTCTCTATGATTTAGTTTTAATTGCTTGCAGAGAATGTTAAGTGTGTGTGTGTGGGTGTGTGTGTGTGTCCACTAAGTGCTGGAAATGGAAAATACTTACCACAGAATTGTTGTTTTCTGTTGGCACAAGAGAGATGGGGAGAGAGCAAATTGTTTGGAAGATACTTACCAGAGAAATATTTGTGTTTCTTGCACAGGCTAGAGCTGGCAAACTGACCATATACTGACCATGGAAATGGAAAATGCACTCTTGTGTCATGTATGCTGCCATTTTCTCTATGTTTGAGGAGATATCCTCACCCTGCACAGGAATGACCTGATCCTCCCCCAAGCTATGTCAGAGTTGAGGCAGACAAGTTTCGGGCAAAGGCAGGAGGCATGCTGGGGAAGATCCGGCCCATGCTTGCTCAACGGCAGGGTGACGAGGAGATTATAGGTGTGTTAGGATGAGAGTTTGTTAGGATGTAAGAATGTAAGAATGTGTGTTGGTGTGTGTGTTACTCCTGTTAAAGGGAATAACACTGAAGCAGCACATGGAGACGGCCATCAACACTGGCGTGGATGATCTCAAAGCCAGGTTTGGTGGTTCGCTGGAGGATGAGAGCGTCCAGACCCCAGTGGAGTCTTTCAGAGTGCTAAACCTTGAAACATGGCCAAAAGACCGTCACCAGCCTTCTCACCTTTGGTGATGATGATGTGGAAGACCTGGTGAGGCATTTAAAGGAGCCTCTCGAGAGGTAAGAATTTATTTGATACTGCATTGCCATATGAGACAATATTATATTTGTATATTTGCAAACTCACTTGCTCTGTTCAATCCTGTTAAAATGCAGTGTCAACATTTTAAAAACTGTTCAACTTTCAAATGTCATGAAAATATGGCTCTTGCCATATTTGATTTAAAAAGCTGTGTTTCCACATTTCAGTGTTTTAAAACGCTGTGTCAATACTCAATGTGTCAAACGTTTAATTGTTTGTCAAAAAGAACCTGCGTTATTGGAACATTTTTCACGGTGATCCTACATGTCTTGCTTTAGGAGCTCGTGTACTCCTTGGGAAAAAGGTTGGCGTACAGCCCTGTACAAGACACACCGATCCAACTGGGGCAGCCTGTTAAAAGACTGCAACAAGACGTGCCATCAAGGTGGAGTAGCACCTTCTATATGCTGGGGAGTCTGTCCGGGGGAGAAACGTGTGTTAGGTGCTGATTTTTAACTGCCAGCCACATTCGCTGCCTACTAGTGGACTGTGATGGAGAATAATAAACTAGCTTAGTCCATTTGAAGAACCCCCCCGGCGAAATAAGCCCCTTCTCTGCATCTTGCAGGTAGATGACTACTTTTGTACTGTTGTTCCATATGGCCTGCCCAGCTACTATTTTGTAGACTCTGTAATGCAATAATTCCCTCATGTGGCTGATAAAAGCAGACTATTTCCAGAATCTCGATCGAGAATCTTCGATCTAGGTTATGTGATCCCCGCAATAAAGGCTATAAACTAATATACTGCACTGGGGAAGGGCGACACCTGCAACGTCGACCATGGTGTTAACGCCATGAAAGCAACACTTTGAGTTTAGCACTCGGCACCATTGAAAAGGAACAGACTTTCTCCTCCGTAGCGCTGTCGCTTGATCCCAGGTGAGAAAACAAATAGGCTACGTTCTATTCTACAAAACATATCAGGCTGTAAGCTAATAATAGCCTCGTTATAGGCCTAATCATCACAGTTCATAGTGAAAAATCACCACCACCGGTTATTAGGCCTAAATCTAACTCAGCCTATCATAATCAGTGTTGACTAAATAAATGAATAGGCCTATTGCTTATTTATTGAGCTGCTTTCTTTTACTAGGTTCTTTATTCATACATTTTCCACCGACTCAACCAAGCCGTCGGTGAGAGACGACCCTAACCCTAACCCTATCCCTTATCCAGTTGGACAGTGGGGGGGCTCAGACTCTCACCTCTCAAGACCAAGACGCAGGATGAAGCAACACCAGCGGAGACAACGTCGCCCCCCCAGACAATCGAGACACAAAAATGTATGTTTTCAATACACAATGAAACAAGAGTCGACCTAATGACCGACGGCCTCCGAACACAGAATATACCCTGTGGTAACCATGCCGCAGAGATGGGAATCCCATGATTCATGGGAAGGTAAACAACAGTGCTTTCCAATGCTTATCGAGTTGGCCCGCACTTACCTGGACCTTGCACCAGTGTGGACAGCGTAGCCTTTGTAGCTCAGCCGAGAGAGAAACCGGGTTGGCCTGAGACTAGGCCCAGATGCTGCTCTTCGTCAAGAAGAACTTGCCTATGCTTGAAAAACCATGGTAGATTATAGCCTGGATTGTCGGGTAGGGTCCTAAATAAGATCACTGTTCATTGTTGTAGCCTGCCTTATCGGTATGAAATGTGCTGTTATTGTTACATGATTTTAGATTATCGGTATGAAATGTGCTGTTATTGTTACATGATTTTAGATTATCGGTATGAAATGTGCTGTTATTGTTACATGATTTTAGATTATCGGTATGAAATGTGCTGTTATTGTTACATGATTTTAGATTATCAGTATGAAATGTGCTGTTTGTTTATGATTTATGAAATTATTTTTTGATGAGGGCTATTTTAATTGAAAGGTTGTCTGCAGCCATATAATTAATTGCCTTTTCCATTCTAGTTTGAACTTGTTTGAGAATACATATTGTATTCATAGCCTGCATTAAACTTGAAGGTATATAAAATGCTTAGGCCTATATTAAATAGGCTACGCCATGTTTCAATACTCTAAACATTTGTTCTTTAGGCCTACAAAACGATGACGTGTCGGCAGTGCAGTCGATAGCCTAGCACCTTTATGGATTAGGATTCCAATATGAACTGCATATGCCAAGATAGATAGGCCTACGGAGAAGCCTGGTGCACAGTACACTGTCTTGTTCGCACGCACACACACACACGCACACACACACACACACACACAGGCCAGAGGAAAAGTGGTTCCAAAATGTTTGAAAATCCCACTTAAGTCGGTCGGTGCCTAGTTGTTTACAACGTTGACTAACCCATAGAGGGCCCCATGAAGGACGTTTCCTCTCTTGGCCCTTTCATTGAGGCCGGTGATTATTAAGGAGAACTACGCTTGTCCTTCCAACTGTCGTCACAGAACACACCCACATTCTTTCAACAAGCGCTACAAAGAGCCAGTTTTGGCTATTTTGTAGGTCAGATACCAAGTAGCCATGCATGTTATTTGCACTCGCCGTGAACCAAACATAAGTGCCAAACTCTTGGTCCAGTACCGGCTCGCGGCGGTACCGACGTGTATCGGTCAGGTCCTAAAAAGTTGCTTTGATACCCAGCACTAAAGGCGATACACGGGTTAGCATCCCAGGCAAGGTCAGGCTAAGTTAGCGGACCGGTGTACGCGGTCCCTGCATGCTGCTTACTGTCCATGAGCCTCCAGTTGAGCAGGGGGTCGTAGACGAAGGCCTCCAGCACGGCCATGACGCTGTCCCGGTGCTCCCTCAGGACCTGCATCACCGTGTGGCATGTGATGCGGTAGTTACCGTCCAGACCCGTCACCTACACACACACGGTTAGACACACACACGCAGAAAACACAGACATGAACTGGTAAGACTCAAAGGTGTGTAGATAAGGATTGCGGCAACGTATTCACAATGATTTCCTGGTGTAAATGACTTTATTTGGTTTGTCATCTGAATACCTCCATGGCGTTGGTCAGCATCCTGGTCAACCGGAACGGAATCTTCTCTGGGAACTTCTCTCTCGTCATGGCGACCTGTGTAGATGAGCGGGAGAGGTTATTATGGGATGTGACGTGGTTAAAAAAGCAGAGGTCATCGTGGGTAGTCTCCGGGAGAGGAAGGGTGCGCTCACCTCGAAACAGTCCCCAAAGTCGATGTGGAGGATCTTGCCACTCAGCCTGTCCAACATGAGGTTGGAGGGATGCCTACAGACCAGGACAGGACAGAAGATAAGATGGTACTGATGCTACTCATCCCAGGCAGGGAATTCAGGTTTCACAGCAGAAAGTAAACATTAAAAGGAATTAAAAAAAGCAATATTAATAATAATGTAAGAGAATCAGAATAAAACGACTAAATATATACAGAAACTGTCTATATACAGAATACAGAGTAGTAGAACCAGAAATGAATGTACATTAAAGACAGAGTTGAGGGAGTCATTATTCACAGTTACTACTGTACACTATCGATTACTACACATTACATCCAAGTCAGCTACATCTACCTTCACTATAACGCTGTGTGTCCACGATATATATGGAGTCCTACCTGTCTCCTAGTCCCAGGATGTAGCCCACCATGGACATGACGGCCAGGGAGCGGGTGTAGTTGGTCCTCCGGTCGAACCACACCTGGGTGGCAGAGGGCGTAGTCGTAATGTATATATGTAGTGCAAATGTACATACATATAAAAGCGATCAATCAATCAATCAATCAATCAATCAATCAATCAAACCGTCATCATACCGATCGTTGTTAACATTGTAGTTAGAGTCGTTAACATGGTCATCATGTAGTTGTTAACGATGTCATTAGACAGCTGTTAACAGAGCTGTTATAGGACCATAGTTGCTATACTTATATATACTAGTCATCAGAGTACTTAATCAGATACCGTACTTAACACAGTTTAATAGATGACTTAATAGAGTTCTTTAATAGAGACTTTAATAATTAGTTACTAGATTAATGGCGCCGTTAATGGAGCTGTTAAACTCGTTGTTATAAAGCACAGTGTTTGAATAGAGATCAGAGTTTTTATTGAACCGTTGACACAGGGCCACAGGGTCATTATAGAGTTGTTAACAGAGCCGCTGTATAGAGTCATTATTATAGAGCTGTTAACAGGCATCATAGAGATGTTACCAGGGTTGTTATCATAGAGCAGTTCACAGAGACGTTGCATAGAGTTGTTATTACAGAGCAGTTCACAGTTGACAGGGTGGCGTACCTCAGAACTGGGGCTCTTCAACCACAGCAGTTTGGCAAGGTCATCGCCGGCGGTGTTGTTCACTGCATGCTCAAACACCTCCACCTTCTCCATCAGCGTCAGGTGGTCGTAATCCGGTGCCATCTGCAAACCACAAAAAAACACCAGGTTTAAGAGCAGCCAAGCAAGTGACAGCTGTGGAACACAGGTTACCAGAACAGAACATAAATGACATGATAATAATGGCATGAGAAATTACATGCTAACGATCATTGTGTATGCCATTCGGTGGACATAACCAATTTTACAGAGCGCATACATTAATAGCATGAGTGGCCCCAGTGGAAATCAAACCCCTAACTCAGTGCTAATTCAATGCTCTACCGACTACACTAACACCAGCTACAAGGACGACAACACGGATCTCAAGTTGTCTTTACGGGGTGCAGGATAGTTTAGTTTGACTCCCACCCAAAAGATTCTGGCTTTGAAATGCAATGTCCTCACTCTACCTGTCAGCAAGATGTCCTGACCCCAAACCAGTACCTTAATGACATTTATCTATGCTTGACTGCTAAACGACTGCTAGAGTAGGCATCATTTAGTAAGTAGCGTCTAACCCTGAGCATGATGCGGTGCTCGATGTTGAGCAGGATCTTCTTCTTCTCACGGTAGTCTCTGATGAGCGCGTGCAGAGTGTCACAGTGAGGCACCCAGCCAATCAGACCAGAGTTGGTGGAGAGAGGGATGACGGCGTAGCGTTGGATGCTGGGAGGGGGGGGG
>OMKP01086487.1:0-12738 GCA_900302375.1 Bathygadus melanobranchus | reverse complement strand
ATCGTCGGTGCCTGACACCTAGTCATCCGAATAAAAGGAGGGCGGTTGCCTACCGAGCAGACTCTCAGACACACCGAGTGGACATGAATATGAGGTGCTGGGGGAGATTAGGGCAATGGGTCTCGCTCACGTCGCGTCGCAATTGCAGCTCCCGTTAAAACGACAAACACCGGCACGTAATTATGAACACTAAATGCAAAGGAAAGTGTAATTTTCATCAACATTGAATGCTGTTTTATTGATGAACGGGGGGGCGGCGGGGGGTTGCTCAGATGATACCTCTCATAATAACATATTTCTATATATCTCGTCATTGTGAAAAACGGACGGGTGTTTGAATGGTTTAATAGAAGGGTTTGAGTGGTGGGATGAAACAGTTAGGCGCTCAACGGGTGATCGTGCTTTTGGTTGTTGTTTTGTTGTTGTTTTGTTGTCGGTTCGTTTTGGTTTTTTTTCATTTGCCACTATCACCTCAGCGTACAAACATACACCGTCTTGGTCCAGCAGATGTCTACATGCGATTGGCCAGCTGCTCAGCCATCAGAAGGGATTGGGTGATAATTTAGCCCTGCCCCCGCATGATAATAATGCCGTCGTACCCTGCTGTGATTTTGATGATCAGCCAACAGTCAGGCACAAAGGGGACTGAATTCATTAGCCATGCACGGGGCCCAGTACACAGCCCCTGCTACACAAAATTGATCAAAATTGAGCCCGCTGCCCGGGCACAAGAAAAAACCTTTTGGAAGAACAAATTCAAACGGATAAAAATGTGCCTTTTCCAACTCCTAACATACCAGTAGTCATATATATATATATATATATTCTAAACCACAGACTATATAAGATTAAAGAATAAAGTATCCATTTCCAATGTGTTTCTGACAACCTCCATAAGACTCACACGCTAGATTGCAACTCGAATCTATTGTAAAAGGGGTAAGTTATTAAGCCGTGTGTTTCATATTGTTTTATTGGTTTCTCCAGTCCCGGAGCCCTGCATTCAGACTAGGGCTGTAGCAGCGTATCCAGCGACTGCAACTCCCCAATCTAAGCCACGGTCAACTGAGTAATTGGGAAGGGAGTCCCTTAAGGTGCCAGTACTCTGCTGCTCCAATGCTACCGCTGCCTTTTGTGTGTGCATGTGTGCGTGTGTGCATGTGTGTGTGTGTGTATATATATAAGTACAAAACCTGAGCCTTTGTCTAGCTCATTGGCTCTGAAACCACCTACCACCTGCCGCCCCCCAAGTCCCCAAGAGAGAGGGGGGGAGGGGTGCACTGATTCAACTTGCCTCCTTAATTAGTTCATTATCTCCATCTTTCAGTCAGCCAGAGATTATGCGGAATGCTCTCCGAAATAAATACGCCACCATTTATCTTGTTATGAATGCTTTATTTTGAGCCTCTGACATATAACAGAGTGAGAAGCTGCCTGTGAGGTAAGCATCCAAATATTGAACGCAGACAAAACAGAAAGCATTGAGTAATAGGTATAGTCCCAAGATGTATTTGTATTGCAGTTGACATGTAAAATGCTATTTAAAAGACAGAGATGGTAAGCGACACGGTTAACTCATTTAATCCAATTCACTCGGGCTGCATGTTCACGATATTTAAACTAAAGACATAAGACATAAGAGTGTATTTGTGATGCTTGTTCTCCATAAAGCCTGTCTGCACAGTAATTCCCTTTTGAATTTGACACAAGGTGACACACTTTGCCATGCCAAGGACAAGTACAAAATATGATATCTTAATTTGCCTCTAGACGCTACGGAAAAAGACAGCCTCTTATGGGCCTTGGAAGATTAAATCTGAATGCTGACCCTGTGCACTGAGACAAAATGGTCATATCCAGAGGTGATGATAAAACGCAGGTGGGAAGCAGTGGTTCCTTTTAGCTGGAAAGATAGCAAAGGATAATAGCTTCATCACATTGAAATTCATGATCTCTCTAATTTATGTAACTAGTATTAAGTCTACTTATCCATTTACCATTTACTTACCGAAATAGCATTTGATTGCAGTTGCCCTTCTGTTAGTTCAAATTCTGCAAAGAAAGAATGGATTGGATTGAATTATTGCAGCATTTCCATCATTTGACAGGTTAAAATATATGACTTATTTAACATGGCAATGTGGTTTATTCTTACCTGTTTCTGCAACTGATTCAAAGTGAGAAAATGTATCCAAGGTATTCTTTTCTACCTTCAGACTCTTAACTGAACAAAAGAAAAAACACAAGATACATGTTTTACTTGCATGGCCCTCATCTTATTGTCTTGCCAGTGAGTTCTAGTTTTCAAGTATTTTATTTTCAGTCATTTCGCTGATCTAGTTTTCAGTTTGTATTTTCTCCCTGTTCTTTGATTTGGTTGCCATGGCAGTTCTTGGAACTGTTACTTGCGTTACCTTTATTAAATACTTTTTTTTAACTCTCCTCTTAAGTTTGGGTCCCAGTCCAGAAACATTAAAAATATAGCCGTTACGTTTACAGCCTATGCAAAAACAAAACAGAGTAAGCAATACTTTGCACCACAAAATATCAATATCAACTGAGTTCTGCTTGAGCAAAAAAAAATATTTTCTTTTTATTTATTGCCACAATGACCTCATTAAAAAATGTTCTGGTTCCTATCTTGACTATTTTAGCTAACCCTGTTTAAATTGTAGACTGTGTTAGCAAATATCTGTTTTTTTATTCATGAAGTCCACTGAACTGTTTGACCTATCATTAATTAGATGGAATATTTAATTAGATTTGAGCATTTGAAGAAAGTCCCCTAATGATGCATCGTGTTTAAAATAGGCCTAATAGATACGTATTGTAATTAAAATAAATGAATACGGCCTACCTATGCATGCAAAATCGGGCCCTATGGGAACTTGGTCTGATACAAACTTCATGCCAGGAAGCATTTGAGATGTAATCGGATGTTTAAAACTGTAACAGTTGTTTTGATAGCGCAGCATAACTCCTAGTAATGAGCCTTTGGGTCTAATTGGGTCTTCCTTTTTACATATAACCGACTAAGCCAAATTGATTATTAAGATGTAATTACGCGGCTACCCCGCTGGCAGTGAACGGGTGAGTTTGAAGAACAATAACATCTAAAGGAGGCAGTCTACTAAAAGACAACAAATATTACAACTGAGCCGCTTTATCATGAGGGTCGGCGTTTGTACCATTATAGCTGTCAATAGTCACAAGGTCAATCCCTGTAGGCTCAGCCAGGCGGATGATAAACTCCTGAGGAAACATCCCAGTGGACATCCAAAACGTCTCGGTGTTGCTAGAGACAGATCAAGACAGGTCTTCAGAAAGCGGCATAACTGGTTCACACAACATTAACGCGGCGGACGTCTCGCTAGCTTAATCAAACCACTAAAGCCAACTTTACCCATCAATGATGTGTCCTGGGGGATGAGCCTCGTCGCTGGATGACGCCAACACGACCTTTGCGCCCAACGAGCGTAGAGATGAACTTGTCATCGTAACACTTCATCCAGAATATGCGTTGTGCTGTAGTGTATCATGTATCATGTATCATAAACACAACACACTCTAGTTTCGGAAGAAAGCCAGCCGCTCAGTGTCGCTATCTCAGCGTTGCCTTGCCAACTGACGCATAATATAGTCGTCATGCATTTGGCCCGTGAGTGGGTGTCACATCATCATTCTGCGACGCACATTGTGCGTCAAGTAATTGCAGTACTTCAAGTGTTACCAATAAATATTACCCAGCGGCGAGATAGCTGCGTTGTTTGCCATGGAGAACGGGAGTAAAGATGTGCTTTTCGCACGTGGGGCTGGCCAGGTAAGATAGCGTAGCCACGTCCGTACAGCCCAACACCAGACAGTAGCATGTAGCTGTTAGCTTGGCTACAGTCACACTCACTATGCACGTCGATGTTCATGGACTCACAAACCATAGATGTATTATGATAACTCCAAATGAGGATTGTGTGTCGTCGCCAAATAGTACACTGATGGACTGCCACTTAAAATTCAGATCTTGTATTTTCAGTCAGACGTTACGTTCACAAACTCATCAATTGACATTTTGGGATGATGCACTGTGCCCCGTTTTAGTAGTGAACAGTGGACTCCATAAGAATTGTATTGCAGTTATTTGGGGATTTGTATAGCAAATTGTGTGTTTTATCTTTGTCAACGTTGTGCTTTCATTTTCAGAGTGATGATTCTGACATATGGGATGACACTGCTTTGATAAAGGCATATGACAAGGCTGTTGCGTCGTTCAAGGTATGGAATTAAATAAACCTGAGTGAATGCCAGTGAGAAACTTGAATGGCTTCGGACTGCACGTCTCACTCCGAATTTTGTATACAGAATATTCACACTCTTCACGCTTTACTTAAACATCTACCAGACTGCACTTAAAGGCGAAGATGACCCACCGGCAGTCAAGAAAGAGCCCCCAGGAAAGAAGCGCAAGAATAACAAAAAGAATCTCAGCAGGAAAAGGAGCAATGTGCCTCCGGACAAAGAGGTTGGTCAATGAGTATATCAATGTCTTTACCGAACCTGCAAAAACGAAACTATACGTCTCTATAACCTGCTAAGTAAACTCTTTACCACAAACTTTCTAGATCAAACCTTGAAGTCTAGACCAAGAGCTTGACAGTGTGTCCACAATCAATTATTTTGATCTTGATCTTGGTCTCAAGGTTTTACTGTATGCTACAACTCAATGAATACTATATGGCTAAACTCTATCCTAATCCTTCTATCATTACTGAACGGTGAACACTTGTTGTGCCACAGTGGCAGGTTGGAGACTCATGCAGTGCTTACTGGTCAGAGGATGGCCAGCTGTATGCTGCCACAATTTGCGCCATAGACAAGAAGAAAGGCAGTTGTACAGTTGTATTTACAGACTATGGCAATCAGGAGGAGCAAAGCCTTCAAGATTTGCTCTTGGAAAACTCTGAGGTCGAAGAAGAAACTTGTGTTAAGGTATAGTAATGGACATTCCAAAAACTGTTTTATATTTTGTCAACCTTGGAGGAAATGTAAGAAACAGATTTAAAATGAATGGGATTACATTTTTCAGACTTGCAAATTCTTTCAAGACACGAATGGAAAGCAGTGGGTGTATCAAGCTGTGTATTGAAATTCAAGCAATATGTTTTCTTTCTTTCCCCTATATGAAGGTCAATGAAGCTGAGTCTTCCACAGAGGAGAGTGACCGGTCTACCACGCCACACACTCACAGACGGCATGCACACAACAAGCCCCCAAAGTACAAATCCCCCAGAGAACCCCCTCCAGTGTTGCCACCTGGTCTTCCTGGATTTCCACTGGGCCCGCCCCCAATGCCAGGCTTCAAAATGGTAAGAAGTTCCTCCACCCAGTTGATCCATCAACCCCTTCATTAGTCGGTGAAAAGAGCAACATTACACGTCAAGGCCTATGTGAGGGCACATAATTGCTAAAATGTACTTATGGTTAAAAGTACAACATTCCATTGTACTTTAGAATCTACTCAATTGTTGATGTAGAGAAATTGGAACAACAACATATGTTCAATCATTACTTTTTCTACCGAAGGGGGGAAGTAAACGATCCAGTGGCCCCGTCCCTCCAGCCTGGCCTCCCATGATGCCCTGCGGACCCCCGGTAAGTCATATGATTAACTTGCTGTGGAAGTGACGCAAATAAAAAGTTCTTTTACAAAGGCACTCTTGTCTGGAATTTACATGCACACGAATTGCTCATTGACCATTTTACCAGATCTTGGTTTGGTTTCTAACCAAAGATCGCCACAAAGTTCAACGACTGAGCTCTGTCTTCTGGTTTCACTTCCGCTGAGCTCATTCTCCTGTTGTTGGGTTTTATTTTTCCACTTCCTTAGATGATCCCGCCCCCTCCGCCCATGAGTCCCGACATGGAGGATGACGAGGCCCTGGGTGCCATGCTCATCTCCTGGTACATGAGCGGATACCACACAGGATACTATCTGGTATGTGCACTGAATTTAATGCGCCTATAATTTACCACCAGGTGGGATGCGAGGGATCCCATCCCCTCTTGTATCCCTGGCACTTATGTTTGTATGTCCTGGCACTTAAAATATTACTTTGCATTGTGTAGCATCGTATCCTGGCTGTTTTACAGCAAGGGGTCAACCTAACAATCATGAGTGCTTGTAACTTGTTCTATTAACCTAACAATCATGAGTGCTTGAAACTTGTTCTATTAACCTAACAATCATGAGTGCTTGAAACTTGTTCTATTCAAATCGTACTGTACCGTCAGCGATATATTGTTGTTTCACTCTCCGACAAATCTACTTATTGTAAGTCGCTTTGGATAAAAGCGTCTGCCAAATGCACTAAATGTAAATCTAAATGTTGATTGGCTAATCAGTACAAGCCATTTCAAACATCACACTAGTCGGTGAATAGGGGCCCTTTTCCCTTTTTAATAGGTAGGGACAGCAGAATAGTTCTGGTGGTTGGGTTGTTTGATTCCCTGCTTAAAGGTTCTGGGTTTGAATTCCCCAATGCCCACAACCTACCTATGAAATCTTAACTGTAAAATTGACTTGACTTACCTGTTGGCAGGCATCCTTGCTCTAAGTCGCTTTAGATTGAAGTGTATACTATGGATGGATAACTGGTGGAACATCCACTTATGTTTATATTCCATCAACTCAATCTAAAAAAGTGGTGGCACTTATGAGAATTTGTTCAACTCGTGAATGCAAACCGTTCGCTGGTTCACAAATTGACTTTGTAGTGATTGTGTTTGGAGGGGAATAAAGAACCATGACATCAAGGGCGTCACCTTGTGTTGAAAAGTGGTGGGGCCAGAGCATTCAACTAAGTCTTCAAAATATGCTATTTTAGGCAATGTAATGGGGGGGGTCTGTATGAGGTCAGTAGATAATTATGGCAGGAAAAAAATAGCATAACAGTGCATCAAAGTGCACGTTTTGGGGTTTTTTGTGGGGGGGATTAGCTTGCGTTACTTTTTTGGGACAATGCGCGTTTGTTTCTTCTATATTTACATGACATTGTTTTATTATTGTGCAAATACACCTTCCTCAAAGCATTCTCATTTGTTAGTTAACATTTCTTGGCGCAAGCTATTTTTCAGAATATTTTTGACAAATGATGCTTTTCAAAAAGTTGATGGGGACGCAATGGGCCATTTAAATAAAAAGTGGTGGGCGTCCCCAGTGTGTAAATGACGCTTTCTGGGGCCGAACAATTCATCAAACTATCGTCAAAATCGCAAAGTCCAAATCGCAGGAGCTGCAATGTTTTGATAAGGGTAAATGTAAATGTATAACACCATTAGCAGTGACGTACTAATAGTCGCAATGTGATCGTTCAGCCCTAACTCTCTCTCCTCTTGCTTTCCCGCAGGGGTTGAAACGAGCACAAAAAGAAGCTGCTTCATGCAAGAAGTCTCACCTCAAGTAACTGATGACGAGTAACTGATGTCTTACGTTTGGAGATGGAACCGTTGGAAAGTGAACTGTAAAAACTATTATGACTTGTCTTGGGGGTTTTTTGTATGCTTTGTAAAAAATAATAATAAAATGATATATAATAAAGGCTTCCCTGATGTGTTTTTGTAAGCGGTGTTGTACTTTAGTATTTCTCCTGATTGACTGTAATGAATCAGACCCTGCCTCTCTGTTCTGTGGCTCGGTACTAAATGAAACTGCTACGTGGACTGCCCCGTTCCTGCTCCATGCATGTGTTTGTTTTGATGTAGGTTGAACTCTTGTTTACCAGTACATTTTATTAACTGCATTTGTAATGGCAAACATTGTCCAGTAGAAGGCTCGCTTCCCAGAGCTATGCAGATTACAGTAAAGCACCGGTGTATAGAGACTATGCAAGAAAATTACTTCTACAATCTGCGATGTATATCGGTTTAGTCTTTGTATGGCTGGGGATTTGGTAGTAGGCCAGATCTGAGTCATGCTTCTGTGCCTCTGGTGCTTTCCACATGGTTAATTCAGGCGATCGTCTCAGTACAGGGCCAGCATTCATGTCATCCCTCTCCCCTGAGGTCTTTTCTCTTCCTCTACCCAATATTGGATCACATCCATCGTACCCTTTGATATTCTTACAGCATGGGTGCCTCGTACTTCAGGGTGCTGGTGTTGGGGCAAAAGAAAAAATCATGTTTGGACATTCTGGTGTCGACTAGAGAGCATCTTACCTGTAGTTGACAGGGGAATATGTTTTGTTAGTGTGTATAAGTGAGTCTGAAATTACACTGGACAAGCCAGGCCAGGAGATTAATTATATTTAATACCAATCCAGTCATACAAATATCTAGAAATATCTAACAATTGTAGGCCTACATTACTCACCATGTGAAATCTAATTTCCGATGATCTTTTTATATTTTCTATACTAAACGTAATGCGCTTCACTTGTCTAAGTACTATTTGTGTATGTCTTAACGTTGTATTTTCAGCATGGTGAGAACGGCACTGTGTATCGGATGCATGCTTATTTATAGCACAGACGACCACAAGTAATTACAACGAGGCAGAGCCAGAGTTGCTCTGCTCGATTTGTAATGTTTTCACTTCTTGAGAAAAGAGGCGTCCTATAAGCGGACATTCCCATACTAGTGGCTTCGTTGGCTTCCCTTCCCACTCCCCTCGTTCTAAACTGGTGGCATTATAAACCTCTGTTGTAAGACAACAAAGGTAAAGGACAATGGAATAGGAATGTGTATAGTGTAAAGTTAGAGCCTGATGGTGTGCTGGTTTTTTGGACCATGTGATCGTCCTCCTGCTGTTCTGTAGCCCATCGCTCTTGGGGCAAAGAGCAGTCCCTTTGTTTATGTGCTGACTGTGGCTGACATTTCATATATCCACAGTTACTGCACCAATGTCGACTGTTACCTTCCACTTTCAACAGGCAGACAGATTTTCTCTGGTACTTGTGTTTTTCTATGTGTACGTGTGAGTAAAATAGGAAATACTGCCCTTTTTTAATGCAATTTGTACATGAAGGATATGTTGAGGAAAGTTATTTTTGCCCCCCGGGGGCACAAGATAGATTTGATTCATAGCAAAAATAACTTTGATTCCAGTACGCCAGTACTAAGTTGTTTTGCTTACTGAAGTCTATAACCCACAAGGATCTGATAAGGATCTGGCCTGGAGTTGAAGTATAGCCAGACCATGCCTGGGAAACCATGGGCTCTCTCATATGTTGCTCTATCCCCTTCGGACCAGGGCAGCAGTAGTTGGTGTGTAAACATAATATGCATTTCACACAGATCCTTCCTGGGAAGAGACACTTTTCCAAGTGTTTATTGCTGCATGAGGCCACCTTGGGGTTATTTGCTCGAACTTGGTTATGGATATAGGAGTACACAAGGCCAGTATCCACCTGCTGTACTTACAGTAACTATAGTGTGCTACTATTGCAGTACATGTGTCCTTCTCTCTTCAATCAGTTTGTGCTGCAAAGCTGTTTTTTGTGAAGACCGTGTGGTATAGGAAGAATTATTATTTGAATTAGAATTACAGACTTCACCAGCTGATTTGCGGATGGCCTGGAACATTATTTGGGGAGTCTGTGTCTGCAATAAGACCCTCCTTACAACATGAGTATCATTAAAACATTTTCATTGCAGCTAAATGGACTGCATTTATATAGCGCTTTTATCCAAGGCGCTTTACATTTGCCTCACATTCACCCATTCATACACCGACAGCGGTGTCAACCATGCAAGGTAACAACCAGCTCGTCTGGAGCAGTTAGGGTTAGGTGTCTTGCTCAGGGACACCTCGACAATTAGCTAGGCGGAGCCGGGGATCGAACCCGCGACCTTCTGGTTGCCAGACAACCGCTCTACCCGCTGAGCTACTGTCGCTCAGCTGTGTTTTGTTTATCTTAGTTACCCCAAAAAAAACAGTAACAAGTATGTGTAAACAGTGATTAAATTTAGATTGCTATGCTATGCTTAAGTAGACCATGAGGACAACAGAGATCGCAGTGTATAACTCACAATAAAACTGAAATACTTGTGCCAAAAAGAGAAGTGTTTTACTGCAGGCATTTACTTAGAAAGCCGAGTGGTGTGGTGTGATTTGAACGCTTCAAAGAAAATACAACATATGTTTGTGTAATGAAACATCGCAAACGATTCCACATCAACACAACCATGTCTCGTTTAGATATTAGTCATTTGGGAGCCAGTACCAGCATAGCATTATGCTAAACTTGAACATAGCACTTCCCAAACAGTTAGTGTTAATAATGGGCTGCCATTGACTGACAGCTACTTGATTGAGCTAGGCAGGGCTACTCCAGGTGAACATTCAGCTCAAAATTGCTCAAAAGTTAGAGAAGTCGAGATAGGCCTACATTCATGTTGTGAAGGGTTGGTTTTTTCCACAGCATTTGCCCCTCTGTCTTGACTTGTGTTACAGCCATATAAATAAGAGTCCCTCATAAGCGACTCATTCGCTGTCTGTCTAGACGCAGCCCTTGCCTCACAGTGACACCGATCCCGGATGACCCCCTGAACTTTCAGAATTCCGCACACAGCAGGTTTGGTGGATTTACCATGACAACCAGGAGTTTGGCAAAGGCTGACGTTGACAATCCTGCTGTATCTTCATGGTTTTTCTGACATTGAAATTAAGATGGTTTAGATAACGGCATACCTGCAGGCCAGTCGGTCTACGTCATTCATAAGCTAGATTTTCGTTCTACAGTTAAATTCAAGTCATACTCAAGTCAGTAAAATGAAAGAAAGCCGAGTGGTGTGTTGAACACTTGAACGCTTCAAAGAAAATACAACATATGTTTGTTTAATGAATCATCGCAAACGATTCCACATAAACACAACCATGTCTCATTTAGATATTAGAATGTATTTCTCTTTTTTTCCAAGTCATTTGGGAGCCAGTACCAGCATAGCATTATGCTAAATTGAAGATAGCACTTCCAAAACAGTTAGTGTTAATAATGGGCTGTCATTGACTGACAGCTACTTGATTGAGCTAGGCAGGGCTACTCCAGGTGAACATTCGGCTCAAAATTGCTCAAGATTTTAGTTGCATAAAGTCGAGATAGGCCTACATTCATGTTGTGAAGGGTTGTTTTTTTCCTTTCCACAGCCCCTCTGTCTTGACTTGTGTTACAGCCATATAAATAAGAGTCCCTCATAAGCGACTCCTTCGCTGTCTGTCTAGACGCAACCCTTGCCTCACAGTGACACCGATCCCGGATGACCCCCTGAACTTTCAGAATTCCGCACACAGCAGGTTTGGTAGATTTACCATGACAACCAGGAGGTTGGCAAAGACTGATGTTGACAATCCTGCTGTATCTTCATGGTTTTTCTTACGTTGAAATTAAGATGGGTTAAGTAACAGCATAACTGCAGGCCAGAGTAGGTCTACATGATTTATAAGTTAGATTTTCATCCTACATTTAAATTCAAAATATTACCAGTCAATCAAGTCATCCAAATATTCTACAATAAATAAACTATATACATATTGAATGGCAAATTAATGTAAAGCTAATTGTTCTTTTCAGTCTCAAAACGTTTGACTTTTTGGATAATAAAAGAAAAAAGCTTTTCCAGCTTTTAAGGGGGACCAAAATGTTATCACAGGACGCACTGTGGTTTCGATGTCACCCAACCAAATGAGCAGTTAGCGGCGCCGTTCAGCTGCAAACTAAAACACCGCCGGCAGAGGTCTCTGGATACGGAACGAGACCGAAAGTTGCGTCGCCGCGCTATTGTGGTGTCACCATGTCATGCAGTCAACACAAGCGTTTGTGTGCGTGTAGACGTTGAGAGTAGAGACGGAGAACGAACGGGATCTACTGAAGTTCATTTCAGACGAATTCAAATTGAGTCGAAGTCTACAGAAATCCTCTGGGAGTGTTGTCACGACTGATTTGTGGGACTTTTATCCGCGCTCCGCTGTTTTTCACTCTCGGGACGAATTTTTTTTTTTTAACAGGCATCTCTTTTTTAACAGCGCTGTACAACTCAAACAACGCGATTTAGTAAAAGGTAGTAGTGAATTTTAAACACGAGTGGGCTACATGTTTTGCCGAAATCAAACAACCAGGGCAACAGTTGCCCGCGGCTCTGCCCTTGAAATGGAGATACGGCGAGGGAAGTTCAGAAGGAGCGTTTTCTTGGACACATCACAGGTAAACTTGATTTGTCCATCTACACCACCCACCCCTTTCTTTCTTTCTTTCTCTCTTTCTCTGTCTCCCTCTCTCTCTTACACACACTTTGCAACTTTATTTTCCTGTGGTCAAACTGAGCAGATGAGAGGGTCAACCAACTACACTGTAAAAAGGAATGTTACTAAGAAGTCTATTGGATCCCTATCCTGTGTGCGTGTGTGCGCGCGCGCTCGTGTGTGTGTGTGTGTGTGTGTGTGTGTGTGTGTGTGTGTGTGTGTGTGTGTGTGTGTGTGTGTGTGTGTGTGGTTGTGTGTCTGTGTGTGTGGTTGTGTGTCTGTGTGTGTGTGTCTGTGTGTGTGGTTGTGTGTCTGTGTGTGTGTGTGTGTGTCTGTGTGTGTGTGTGTGTGTCTGTGTTTGTGTGTGTGTGTGTGTGTGTGTGTGTGTGTCTGTGTGTCTGTGTGTGTGTGTCTGTTTCTGTGTGTGTGTGTGTGTCTGTGTGTCTGTGTGTGTGTCTGTGTGTCTGTGTCTGTGTCTGTCTGTGTGTGTCTGTCTGTGTCTGTCTGTG
>OMKP01086481.1:0-20386 GCA_900302375.1 Bathygadus melanobranchus | reverse complement strand
AGTTGCTGAGCGACCACATTGAGAAAATGGCAGCTGACTGAGTGGGTGCTACAGGATGTTGGACAGCATTACAAGCGACGAGCCTTGTCGCTTGTAACACACACACACACACACGCACGTCCACACACATGACAACCGCTCTATCCTGTTGGAGTGTCACACCCAAAATAGAAACCACAAGGTGAAGAGGTTCATAGCAGCAATAACAGAAACACAACTGATCATCATCCATCATCATCGTCATCGTCACTCCTCCACTACTACTGTTTGGGCCGATTTTAGTATTAATTGTTGTTCAAATACATCACATCATTGATAATGGGCACGTATTAGATAGGTAGATAAATGTAGAATCCGGTATGGGGCGGGCTTGGGCAATTTGGCTTCATGTGGTTTTGATGGATATTTTACCTGTCGATTCTGCCGTTCTGTAGCTATATTAGCGGGACTTTAGTAAGTAGTTTGTACGTCATGTAGTGAGTCATTGTGTATGTAAAAACCCATCCTTATACATTGTCTTCTTAAAAAGAGCTAAATGTAGCACACATCTGTCTGTATATTCTTAGTTAATTGACCACAGAATTAGTTATTGGGTTAGTGGACTAGATTTTTTGTTTTTTTTTTTTTTTACCAAACCCCACCCATCTATGACACCAAATATACATGATTTCATAACGCATGCATTTTACCAGTAGCTGTGGCATGAAGAACCAACGCATCCGTCCAAGACCGCATCTTATCCCTAGCAGAGCCTCACAAAATGATCCTAGTGTTCATATTTTTATATAAGGGACTGTATTTTAAAATATTGGGACACGCAAAGTGCCTTTTCATGTATCTTTCAATGTGTTTGTCTGTGTCATTGTGTAGCTTCCTCACTTATTCCCCACATATTCTTAGCTTCATTCTTCTTCTTTCAAACGGCTCACTGCTTTTGCTCCTGTGAATCACCAGTGGTGAACAAATCTAGCTATAGATGGTCTCGTTGTGAGCTCTTCATATAGAAGAATAACCAAGAACTGGGAGCATAGCCATGGCGACTCCTAAAGAATACTCCATGCTGTATAATAATCAGAGTTCATGTGCATGTATATTTATTTAGATTTGCTTGTGAAATACCAGACGCTTAGACTGCATTGCTCGATCTCACCACTAGGCGGTAGCATTGTCTCCAGTTCATCTCCTTGTACATGCCACTATAAAAGGGAATGTCTTGAAGAATCTGTGTCCGTGTTTAAAAAGCTATCCAATGTATACATTTTTGTTGTTTTTAAACAGTCAGTCGTTGTGTTTGGTAATTAAGTTAAAACTCTTGTACATTCCTTCCTGCGCATTTTCCAAAACGGCATGCTGTGTATTGCCTATGTTTTGCATAGTTTTTTGTGACTGTGTTGTGATCTAAATGAAACGTACTTCTCAAGTGCCCCCCTTTTCGCCTGTTACTAGATACGGTCTTGAAGATGCTGTGAGATACGGCAATGTCGTATCCCCTTACGCATTCCCTTTCAGCTGATTGATAGGACTCATTGACGCTTCGGCGTCCAGGAACGTAACAGATAGAGCGCTATTTGCCTTCCGATATTCCTCTCAATGTCTTTGGCGAGCTGACCCTCAATACCTCTGATGGTATAAGCCTTATTTGACATTTCCGCCAACCCTTTTGTATAAACGATTTGTCTTCCTGTACTTTTTAAAAGATCCGTCCGGTGATTTTATTGCTGATGTGACTCCTTGACATTTGAAACGTGCTGTGTGTGTTTACTGTGATATCGCGGATCTTAAGTGACTGTACATGAACCCTCCACGTTAAGCCATAGTCCAAACCACTGCATGAGTTTGGCCCTTCACGTTCAACGAGAAGAAGGGGCCCCATATTCTACGGGTGTGGCGGATAGCCAATTGTTGTTTCTACTGCATGGCCAATGCATGAGCTGTCACGGTTTGGATATTTATTATTTGAGGTTTTCACACTGGGAGCATAGGAGAGTAGTCATATTCTACCTTGCCCGATCATCAACCAAGTGACTTGCTTACCACATGAAGTCGAGATGAGGGGTGAGTCGTTTTGTAAACTGCTATGATGGGCAATAGCTCCATGTGCATGCAAGTATCAATGTCGTCTAATGTTGAATCAAACTAGCGCTGTAATAAATGTATTTTTGATGTTAGCCTTTTTCCTGAGTGTTTACATGACTGCCCCAACCACGTAGCCGCTAGCTTCCCACCATAAGTGTGAACACACTTACTTCTCGTGTGTGTCAGTTCTCCGCAGCAGATGTGTGTGTGTGTGGGGGGGGTATATATGTCTGTCAATACGAGAAGGGGGTGTTGATTAGATCCTAGTAGCGGCACAATTTGTTGGAGTATTCCTTGTATTTCAGACCCTGCCCCCTGCTCAGCACCACCACCGACCCCCGGGCCAAGGCTGCTAACAGTCTGCCATTTTCAGCTCCACACACATAAATAAACAGCGGTCACGCAGTCTGCACGCTGATTGGACACCGTGTAATGAGCTGTGAAAGCATAGTCAGCGCACTCACACTACCAGCGCCCGGCTCAACGTAATTAATGCCAGACCCGCCAGCCAAAAAATAAATACAAATCTCTGTGTGTGCGATGTGTGCACACTTAAGAATTAAATCCATAACCCTGGTGTCCACCTATCCACCCCTCTTGTTCACACTGCATGTGGGGCCTTCGCAAAGGCTGAGCTCCTAACATTGGACGAGGAATCTCTTCAAGTCTCATTCAGTTGTGTTTATAGCCTACACACACACAATATATATATATATACAGTACGGAGCACTTGGGGATACAAACACACGCTGGCGGGATCCATTAGCCGTACATCACTCATGGAAATGAAAGATACGCGGTGAAAACATTCTCTGACACATATGAACACTTTACCACGACGCATCTGTGTGCGTGGCTTCACGGCTACAGCGACTCTTCTTCTCAAGGTTAGAGCTGGTAAGAAGTGAAACTGTGTGTGTGTGTGTTTGTGCAATGAATCATCCCCTTGTTGACCTTGTAATGAGACAGATATTCCCTAAGAACACAAACAACACAGAACCATATCCACGATTAGCATCAATATATTTTGTCTTCCATGTTTTCATATTGACTGTGGATCCAGTGTGTATGTGTGTGTGTGTCCGCTCTGCGTAGGAGACCAGCGGAGGAATTGAGGAAGGGCGGGTTGAGGAAGCAGGCTGCACTCTTACAGCCCTCAGAGGGAGGTTCCTATTCAGACCCCGATGACTTCCTCCACGATGAAGTGTCGGAGCCCGGTGGTGGTCCCGGAACGTGGGCGGAGGTGAAGGGGTAATGGGAGTACAACTTGTCACATGTGCACCTCCGGCGTGTATATACGCACAACAAACAACTTGCACGCACACGCATTTAAAATCCCATAAGAATGTGCTAACTTGCTTTGTACTGACTGGGAATGTTTGAACGTTTGAATGTGATGTGTGTTTCAGAAATAACAACAATATTGATTACATTGATTATTGTTATTATTAAATGTCTTTTTCTCTGGGATGCTTCAGGACATCATAAACATAATTAATGGTGTGTGTGTGTGCGTGAGCGTGTGTTTGACTTATCCAACCAGGGTTTGAATCCCATCACCTTTTGCATCCCTAGCACTTACTTGTATGTTCGGACGCCCTGGCACTTAAAAATAGCACTTGCATTGTGTAGCATCTTATCCTGGCTACCTTGCAAAGGGTCAACCTAACAATCATGAGTGCTTGAAACGTGTTCTATTCGAATCTTACTGCAACCGTCAGTGATATATTGCTGTTTCCCTCTTTCAACACATTTATTTTAAGTAAAGGACAAAAGCGTCTGCCAAATGCCCTAAATGTAAATGTGTGTGTGTGTGTGTGTGTGTGTGTGTGTCTATGTCAGTGTACATGTCCGTAAACCGCTCCGTTGAAGTCGTGGTCTGGTGGATGTTTGAGGCGGATAACGATGTGTAAGGCTTTGTGCCAGGAACCCTAACTTGATTAGCTGCTAATGTAGCATGCGCCGAGGCCCATCCGTCTTCATCATGGCCCCCCGCCCCACCACGCCGCTGAGTGTGTATTTGGACAACTGTAGCCCGTTTATGTAGAGAGTGAAAAAATACAATAAACACTTGGATTAAAACTCTTTTGAACCCCTGGTGTTTAAATGGTGTGATTTAGTGCTGAAACTCGGACGTGATTGCACACGAGATGAGAGCGATGACGCTTTCCAGACCGTGTGATATTTTTTGATTCTTCTCGTCTCTTTCCACAAGGCTCTCCATCCATCCGCAGCTCGGCAAAGCTGTACACGACACCAGCTACAAACCCTGTGATCTTCTGCGTGAAAGTGGGGAGTGATGAAGAGGCGGCCGGCCGAACCTATCCACAAGTCAACCCATGAGTTGTTGAATTGCGTCGTTGGGGAATATACTCTGCACCGCTTCATGACGTCCCATGACATGATTGTCTATGAACATTTCAACACTGGCAAACTCCCGGTGCAGAGGCATGCATACATGCACGTTGTTATCAGGCCAATCAAAGCACACTAAATCAATTATAGTTGTGTTGTTGTTGTTTTTTTTAAGTACATGAATATGGACGCATAGCAGTCAACTATAGCCAAACCTATTTCACTATTGTGGTTAGCTTTCTGATAACAAACTTGGGCCTGTTTTTCTCTTCTCTCTCTCTCTCTCTCTACCTCTCTCTCTTTTCCCTTCTATCCCTCGGAGGCTTTCAGCTGTTTCCATGTTTTATTTACACGTCTGACCAAAAGAATCCTATACACAGGAAATGCTTGTGATTTCCAACTCCTTTCCTCCAATGTGGGGAAGTTTATTTCAACAAACATTCCTTATTTGCAGCGTGCACAGCGCACAGCACAATGTTTTCGTTGTGTGCCTCGACTCTTTCGGCCTATTTTTAGACGTGGCCATTCTCTGCACTTCTCTCACACAAGTGTTATTCTAAATCGTATTACAGAAAGCCTTCACCGGCAGCACTGATGCCTTCTGGTATTATCATAAGTGTGTAATGTAGCCTATAGGACAGCCACACGCATTATGCTTGTACCTGACTCCCTTTAATATCATGTGCAATATTTTCAATATCATGTGCAATATTACTTTTTCAATATCATTGCCAACACTACTTTCTATTCTAGTTAGCTTATTTATTTGACTAAATGTATCTTTTTGTATTATTCTATTGTTTTTATTCCTACTTTTTAGCTAACTCTGGCACAAGAATTTCCTTCGGGATTAAGTTCTATCTTATCTTATCTTATCCATAATTCATACTTGTGTACTGCGGTACACTACAATGTTACATTAAAATAGAGTTTCAATCATTGTCACACGTGCCAAGGATGACGTATTGTAGAATACATTCATCACTGCTTCTTCAAGAATAAATATTTAATTAAAATAGTGAGTGAAGCTCGCTATAAAGCGTGTAGCTGTTATCTTCAGATTGATAGAAGGTGACTGGTGTGACTGGCAGGCCTGTGTCACCTCGTTGGATACCAAGTTGTGCACCTGCAGGGTTTGATGCCCGAATGGCTGAACTTGGATCAAGATGAATTGGCACTAGATAATTCAGCATCATTATTCACAACACTTAAGTGAATGATGATGACGATTGACATGTAGGCCTATATTCCTATAATCAATGTGAACCAACCAACCTAAACAGCGGCACTGCAAAGCAAAAACATTTTCTCAATTTAATCACGACTTTTCACCAAAATGATTCGCCATTTGTCATTTTACAGAGATGCGTTTTATGCTTTAAAATATAATTTATAGCAATGAGAAACATATAACAAATCGGAGTATAGTTTTGGAGTTCTATCTATACACTTAATGACGGAACTTCCAAATTCCAAGAGACGTTTAACTGAACATGCACATACACATTTACATTAGACCGTCTCCCTTTATGAAGGAAGAGACAGATAGGCCTACATCCCATGTTCCATAAACATTTACATGAACAACGACAACATCCGTACGCACTTAAGAGCTTTCTGCTGTATTTGAAACAGACAGCTGTGTATCCCTTCGGCAATAGGACTGCTGAATCTCGAGGAGGTTATGTATTTTAAGTGAGATTACCTGAATTACTAAACTGAGCAACTGAGCAAGAAATATGAGAGATCTTAAGATGTTAATAGAGATTCATAGAGGAATATGAATGAGCATAAGTAGCTAATGATTATGATGGCTGGCAACATAAAAAAAAGTTCTGTTTGGATAACAAATATAGAGCTGTTTAACAAATAAATTATCTCACAGTCACAACTCGTTATCTCAGGTCAGTTAAAGGTTAGGCATATAACTAGGCATATATAAGTTAGTCGGCATTTCGTTTTCAACTCAAATTTTTTTTTGAAATGTTTAAAAAAAGTGGACTTTGTCGGGATACGGCAGAGATATGTAAGAACACAATGGAAGTCCCATCTGGTACAGTTGATGTGCGTGCATGCCCAGGACAAAAGATGGCCCATAAGGGCTTTGGCGCTCTGCGCATGTCTCTTTAGTCAACCCAAGGTAGGAAACCTTGTCCGCGTTATTGATATTTTTTGACAATATGTTGTCAATACTGAATGAATGTGATTTATCAGCGGGCCTGCTTCCCTCGTGATTTGGAACATGATTTGCCTTCGCTTTGTCATGCACGAACATGCTGAGCTGGCCATTCTCTCGTCCACTGAAAACGGATCTTGCGTCCTCATCTCCCTTATCGTGTGGGACAAGCTCTGCATTTTCCACGCGCGCCGTGGATTCCTGTGCTGGAGCGCAACGCAGCCCGGGTGCCCGTGATAACGGTTGCTGTCTCCGCGTGGATGCCCCGCCGGTGCTCTCCGTGGATTTTGGACATTTCCTCGATGGCGTATTTTGCTGCAGGCCGGAGTGATGTAACTCTGCAAGAATGGGCTTTAAACTTTGATCTCGGTGCACACATGCAGGCTCTTGTGGCTTCATTGCCCCCTTCTCGGAGATGCCTACTGCATCCTCACCGCCTGGCGCCTCTGCAAAGGCCGGTCGAGTGCTGGACAGTCCTCCTGACACCTTCATCCGCTTGGTCCCAGAGGGTGAGTCACTCTCCTGCTGCTGTCTGCTCTTGAGTCTCCGTTTCCTTCGTCTGTAGTTGCCGTTCTCAAACATGTCCAGGCATTTGGTGTCCAGCGTCCAGTAACTCCCCTTGCCGGGTCGACCTTTCTCCCGCGGCACTTTGATGAAGCAGTCGTTCAGCGAGAGGTTGTGGCGGATCGAGTTCTGCCACCCCTGCTTGTTGTCGTGGTAAAACGGGAAGCGGTCCATGATGAACTTGTAGATGCCACTCAGAGTCGCGCGCCTCTCCGGTGCGTTCTTGATCGCCATGGCAATGAGCGCGATGTAACTGTACGGGGGTTTCTGCGGAGGCTCCTGCTGACGCGCCGAAAGGAAGCTCAGAGTGGGAACCATGCCGCTGTTTTCCCCGCCATACAAGTAGACCATGGGTGGATGGTTGGTGATGCCAAGCGATGGGGGTGGTACCCCAAGATGCTGAAGTCGGGTGTGATACAGACTCATCGCGCTGAGAAAGCACAAATCTTATCAGTCCCGGGGAAAGTTCACAGACAGCCGGCGCGCACAGTTTCTCTCCTGAACTGACTCTCGGTGCGCCCTGGTCGCCTCACGAAGTCCACACGAAAATGTCAAATAATTGTTGTGCGTTTGCAGTGTTGTGTTGACTTTGCACGGGAAAATAAATTGTCCATCATAAACATTCGTTGCGTTCTCAGCCCACCCACATTAATTAAAAATTCATTGCACAAGATCCCGCGTGTCCCTTTTACCCACCGACCAATGAGGTGCCGGGTTATTCCCTCATCTGTTTATAGAATTAGTCTGTTGATAAGTCTGCCCACCCAAGTTGAATCAAGCTGTGTTTATTTGGAAAAATTTCCGGGCACCCAATACATAAACGCACTGATGTGCTGTTTGAAATATCACGTCCACCCTTGACGCGGAGAGTTGCTCACACAGAGAGAACAAGCAAACATTGCGGAGTTCTTTCTGGGACTTGCTTTGGTTTAGCAGAAATCAAAACAAAGTGTATAAAAGGAAAATAAAGTTAACATTTTCTTTCAACTCGTATCAGGCCCCCTACGCACCCAAATCCAATGACGGTAAAATGGCATTGGACCTATGGAGAGAAAACATGAATGAAATTCAAATCAAATAACCAGCTTGGTATTTCGACTAAATTAACATTTTATTAATTCATATAGTCAAAATATGAATAGCCAATCATTACGTCACTCTGCGTAAAACGTGGCTTAGGTAATGATTGGTTTAGGCCTAATTGTTTTATCAGCAGCTGCAAGTAGCCAGCTGTGGCGATCGCCTTAAAAGGACAACTTGAAGGAACAAGAATGTATATTATTTGTGAAAGCCTACATGATGCTTTATATTATGTATTTTCCTGTTTATAAGGGCGACGGGGATTATAACAACTTTACAAGTGCGCACAGCTGCACCGTGCTTACATTAGCCTACAGTTTCGAGGTGAATAAACTCAACTTTTCACGGCTGGGTTTTTTTTCAGACAGCAATGATTCATTAGGAAGACATGGACTAAATCCAACGCAAAACTGTAAAGGATGTAGCCCAGTAGTTTAGTCATTGATCAATTGTGTTGAGTGAGACATTTGTATGCCTATATTCACGCGTCAAATAGGCTATTAATCGTAAACCACAATTAACAACAATATTTAACCGAAGCAGAGCAATTTGTGCTTTCATTAAAATGTATTATTCAGTGGTGCAAGTTGTAGGCCTACATTAATCCAATGTTAAGATACGAATGATGAAGACAAGTTCATGCTATGACTGATACGGATTCGTCATTGCTGACTGGCTCCTACCGCGCCCATGTCAAGTCAGACTTCAGTCTGATACGGCCTAATATGATTTTAATGTTTGAACCATAAGCCTACAATGGGAATCTGAAATAAAATAGTTAATGAATTGTGGTGGTGGAATAACAGTTGGGAACAAATAACTATGTTCTTATTAATAAACATTGGCCTACGCCTTGTCTACGGGGTAGGCTATGATTTGATAACGTCACTATCAGCATGTGCCAGAGTTGCTCGATCTTATCTGGCTCTGATTTGTATTTGGCGACATCTTCTGGACAGAATCCTTTGAAACATTGAAAAGCTAAAGTAGCCTATTTAGAATGTTTATTGCCCAAATCAAGTCCAGGGGGAAAAAAAGTATTGTATGCAGGCTATATAATATAGGAAATTAAGTGTTTGTACTATATAAATAGGCAGTAGGACTATAGCTTTATGTGGGCTATAGTATCTACAGTATAGTTAGTCAGTAGCAATTTTGTTTACAAAGCAAATTTATTAAATACAAAACTACATTTCACATTGAAAATTTCACATTCATAAAAAACAGACACATAGAACATGAAAAGTTACAGTGTTCCAGAATAGCTGTGTACACCATGTGATCCAGGGGGAAAACCTCCAGGTCCCTGGACTGTTGTATTGTTTTCCCAAAGGTCGTGTCCATCATTAAAACATTTAAAAATTCCACCTTGCATTCCTTATGCACCTATTTCAAATCAAAATGTATTCCCCTGCTAGATGTTGGGCATCTCCTAACAACTGGAACTCCAGCAACCAACTGAACAGGGTCATTCAGGAATCCTTCATGTTGCTGTCCGCCTGCTTGGGAGCGACAAGATATTTCACTGCCCAGTGGAGGCGATTGTCCGTCATTTTAAACCTGCTCAAGTCCTGCATGTTTCTCCACGATACCTTGTAGCGGTACGAGAAGCTGCTTCCGTCGCTGTGGATCGCAGGGGGCGGCGGGTTAGAGGCACCACCTGCTACCCCGGCCTGCTGGGAGCTGCAGCCCACCTCGGGTATGGGACAGAGCTGACTTTCGAACAGCCAAGAGGGAGGGCTGAGGTCTACCCTGGGTACACCTTCCTGCTCTGGGCCAGCCACTGTGCCTGGCTGGCGGCGCTCTGGCCTCTTCCTCTTCACCCAGGGTGATGATTGTAGGTCATTCCCCGAGCACGCATCTGCCTCCTCCACTAGGCAGGGGGTCTTTTCCCCAGAGGACAGGATGGCGATGGGTTCAGCCTGGGCCATGTAGTCCGGTGGAGAGGACTTGGAGGAGTGAGGAGTGGGAGTGAAGCACGATGCGGCAAGGGGCGCAGGGTTCTGGTACGGTGGGAGGAAGCTTTGGTCTCCTTTACTTGGCACAGAGGTCGGGGAAACGTCATGATCTAGCCTCCCGGGGGGCTCCTGTGTGCCGGTCGCTGCCCTCTCCTCACATTCGGCCTGGAAGTGGACGTTGGGTTCCGGCTGTGCCTGGGACGGCGAGGGCCTCGGGACAGGGGACGTCTCGGAGGACGAGGTGCAGAACACCTTGGACGGCGGGGGGAATATATTCCAGGGATTTGACTTGTCAACATCCAGTTCCTCCAAGAGCTTGGCCTTTTTGATGAAGCGTTCCTGAGGAGGGGACGCGGTCTCTTCAAAGCCACGCCCCCTGGCCTCATCCCGCAGCTCTGCACTGTGCCCACTGGTGGATGCACGGGGCTGGGCGGCAGGCGTGGAGCTCACCACCAGTTGGTCACCAGGGGATGGGATCAGTCCGCTCGGCGTGGCACTATCTTCGTTGGACTGCGTTGGCGGCTCTGGGAGCAGGGCCACTGTATCTGGGATGATGAGTTGAGCCATGGGGATGCTAAAAGGTTCCGCCCCCTTGCATCGCACCCTGTCAATGTCCCATCCTGTGCACACGCGCACACCCAAGGGCTGGGCTAGGGGGTCACGTGAGGTCGAAGGTTGTGGCGACGCACTCCTCCTAGCCGCTGTCAGTCTTTCTCGAACCTCCTCTACTAAATCCATCAGAAAGTCATACTGCCACACACCGAGCAGCTCGGTCAAGTCAATGCCACCCTGACTGCTTTGAGTTTGAGCCGAATTCGGATCCTGGAGGGCTTTCCATGTGTCACAGATCTTCACCCTGACAGTGGAAAGGGTCGTGCAGCAAGGGGGACACTCTTTAATGGGTCCAGCTGCCATAGCGGCCAGCTTGTTAAGTAACAGGAAGAATCTGCTTTTCCTCTTCTCGGAGGCCATATGAAATTGGAGATTGTAGGTCTGCAGACACACCGTAGTGTTGACAAGGCTGGAGAAACACTCCCTGTCTTCTTCCTCCTGAAGGTGTTCCCACGCGGTGTCGGTCAAGATCGCAGGAATCTGGACCACTCCATCGGAAAGAAAAAGCAACTCTGGGGGTCCTTGTACCTCCAGCGCCTGGGAATGTGGCATTTTACCCACAGCAATTACGCGGGCTTTCAGATTGGCAGTATTCATCTCTTTTTCTGTTCCGTGGCTGATGATCATATTCTCAATCCACGGCTCCAGTTTGGTCCTGGATCGAGTCATAGCTTACTTGTAACTATATAACTATACGTATAACGTACAATTGTGTAATGCTAACGTAATAAGCAATTATTGTTTTTTGTTGGAGCGCCTAATTGAAAAGCACGTGCATAACATTGCAAAAGAGCGACGGGTTTAGCATATTGCTCATTAATTGAAGTGCGTGTTTACGTTCAAAATAGTCCACCGACGGATCGTTAAAAACTTCTTCCAGCGCCAAAAGGCGACAAACGACAAACGTCACCATAAACGGCGGCTGTAGACACCCGATGACATATTGTTGATGGTTACTACTATTACCACCAATGCCCTATAAGCTAACAACAACATTCGAGCGAAGAAATTGCGTCAAAAACTTAACAACAACAGACAACTCTCAGCGCTCTCTCGGTGTCGCACGTTATGACGCGGCGGCCAGGGGCGTGGCTACCACTCCGTATATTATGAAATGTCCCAACATGTCTCGGACACCTCGGTCTTAGAAACGTTGTAAAAACGGCGTAATTAAAGTGGTTTGGCTGCCTACTAGCTTTAATAGGCACCAGGCGGCGGTAGAAGTTATCCCCACATGCTGCCACCAACATGCTTACACAAGTTGTGGCGAGTGTTTACGTGCTAAGTATTTCAAGCATCGGCGTTAGCATAACCGGCTCCACGCTATTCACACGTCTTTTTTTTGACGTCTACCTGTAACATATTTAGCTTGGTGTCATTTATTCTGCTAACCATAGCTGTGCACTACGGTGTGTTGTAGCGCCTACGAGCACGGTGAAGGAATACGCAGCTTGTTTTAAACGTCACGGCAGCAGGTAAAGGAGCACACGACGACATGCAATGTGAAAAAACAGATTGCATATTGTGATTATTTTACGGTAACTAACATTAATCCTCGTTGTCACCCGGACCGGGTCGCTTTTCTTCTGAATTCACGGTTGAATGGCCTAACCAGGGGACAGGGGGCTCAAATTAGCTTAGGCTAGAAACCTTAATTGTATGCAAGACATCTGCTTCATCCTTTTTTGTAACTGTTATAATGCTTTTTTGCATTGTCCCTGGCACATTCAAAACGCAGCTAGCGAGTTAGTTAGCCGCCCATTTTCAATGTTGTTTTTCCTGTCATCAGTGGCACGTTATTGACCATCGATTAAAGTGACCCAATATAACCAAATAAACATGAAAGGAGTCATGTCTTTGTTATTAGTCTACGCATGCCTGATTTGGCAATGAATTCGCCGACTGGGTCGAAGGTTTCGGACCCACAGCATTCCCAGAAACTACTCGGGGTGCTGCGCTCTTTCTGGCAAGAGCAAAGTTTTCATGACGCACTGTTGGTGGTGGACGGAGAGGAGCTTCCTGTCCAGAAAAACATTCTTGCTGCTGCCAGTCCATATATCAGGTCATATGAAACAATGTATTCAAGTATACAATAACACAGACTTCCCCAGATTTCATTTACATGTTGTATACTAGTAGTTTTGCATAGTTGTTCCAACTTGACAATTAATAACTTGCTATTTTACTATTTTAGGACCAAACTCAACTACAACCCTCCAAAGGAAGATGGTTCAACCTACAGAATTGAGCTTGATGGGGTCTCTATGCCCATCATGAAACAAATCCTGGACTACATCTTCAGTGGCGAAGTGAGTATGGAAGACGGCGTTGATTCGTCAGAGGTTTTTGGGTGTGAGCTGGCCGAGTGAGTCACTGTGACGTTCTTGCTTGTGAAATAAATTCCCCGCTCTCATTGTCGGACACTCCCACTGACCACGCGGCTGGTCCACTTCTGCAGATCAGCCTGAGCGAGGACACCATCCAAGACATGGTGCAGGCCTCTGACCTGCTCCTCCTCACCGACCTCAAGTTACTCTGCTGCCAGTTCCTGGAGAGCTGCATCACGGCCGAGAACTGCATCGGCATCCGCCTCTTCTCACTGCACTACTGCCTCCACCACGTGCACCACGTGGCCACCGAGTACCTGCAGACGCACCTCCGCGACGTGGCGCTCACCGAGGAGTTCCGCGAGATGCCCCCCGACCGGCTGCGCGAGCTGCTGGCTATGGAGAAGCTGAACGTGGGCAACGAGAAGCACCTGCTGGAGGCGGTGGTGCGCTGGTTCGCGCACGACCCAGAGGATCGCAGGGTGAGTGCGGGGCCTCGGTAGTACTATCCACACGGCTTCAGCCTCAGGGGTTGTGTAGTGAGAGAAGGAAAATTGAAGGGGGAAGGGAAAAAAAGTTTAGGGGAGAGGGAAAGAAATCCCCTTTTCACATATATGCTAGCGATCTGAGCATGGAAAGGCTAATTGACTGGCACATGGTTGGCTTGGTTTTTGCAATACAATGTATGTAAAATGTATGTGCACCTCAGGGTTATCACTGCCTGTTGTCTTCCAGGTGCACATGAAGGAAGTGATGTCCTCAGTATGGATGCATGGCCTGGATGCCAGTTACCTCAGAGAACAGGTAATCCAATCTAATATATCTATATATGTCTTTCCCTCAGTGATAGTGCTGCTGGTCCATTTTTGGGGACAATCAATTCAACAAAAATGTATTTCTCAAATCTAATGATAATGAAACATCTTCTTGACCTTTCTTTAAGTTATCACATATCAGGACTCCCATGCAGCTAAATGCTAAATCCAAGATCTACATCTTGATTGACTCTGATATATCTTCTGGTCCCACCAGGTCCTGGGGGAGCCACTAATGAGAGAGGTGATCAGAGAGTACTGCCAGCCCGCGCTAGTGGGACCCCAGCCGCAAGGAGAGGCTCTCCTGGCCACCTTCAAGCCTCGGGGCTACTCTGAGTGCATCGTCATCGCCGGGGGAGAGGACCGCAAGTAAGCCTGCCTACCTGTTGGTTGATTGGGGTAGTTTGTTCCTCCCCATTAGCAACCAAGTCGCTACCTGTTCTTCAGAGCTGTAACGTAGATCATTTCTAAGAGAGTAGCATGTATTTAAAGGAATACCAAACCCAGTTTAAGCTATTCCCCAGCCATTATCAACATTTTTTAAATGGCTTTTGTCCGACTCATCTGAGACACCTTTTTTCGTTCAGGGTCTGTTGCTCTACTTTGTGAAATCTCTTTGTGCAAGCTCTTGCACAAAGTACTCCCACTTGCTACAATTAGATTTGGCTTGGGGTGGGGTGTAGCCAGAAAGTTCATTCAATAGCATGCATTTAACCCATAGAGGGCAGTTTGAGTCCATATTCACATCTAATCCTGTTTCATTTTTGACTTTGTGCATTCAAGTGGACCAGGGTAAATCCATAGCACTACTATGCAACCCACTACATTACCTTTCATCTAAACCAAGTTGTTTTAGGGTTCTAAACAATGCGTGTGTTTTCCGACGACCTCAGACCCAGTATACATTTCGACAAATGTGTTACTTTTTTTGTAAGTCCCTTTGGATAAAAGCGTCTGCCGAATGCCCTAAATGTATACCAAATGACGTGTTTGAGGGGGCGAACGTGACCGCTGCCCGCGTGACGCCCCCCGCTCCCCTCCCGCACAGGAGCTCCAAGCCGACGGCAGCGGTGCGCTGCATGTGTCCGCTCTACGACGCGCACCGCCAGGCCTGGATCGAACTCCAGCCGATGAGCATGGCCCGCGTGTGCCATGGCGTGGTGACCGCCGGTAAGCACTGCGTCTGCATCAGAAATGGGTGGATCGCATGAGATGTAGACATGAACATTACTTCACGTGGACAACGTCGTGTGTTTCTGTTGTATAATATCTTTTTGAGCGTGTAATAACAAAACACTCACGCTGCGGTGCTCAGTGATTGACTAAACACAGAAAGGGGTCTTGTAGTCTTAAGCAATATAAACTGTTTATTTAGTCTATGAGTCGCTAGCACCCGTCTGTTTCCTGTTTAAACAGGGGGCTTTCTGTTTGTCATCGGGGGCATGGACGAACACAAGAACGTTCTGGATAGTGGAGAGATGTACGACCCTGACACCAACACCTGGAGCCCCATACCCTCTATGATGCAGGTATACTTTAGTCCGTTTTTAACAGACTGTTCTCTATTCAAATGTAACGTGCTAAATCATACCATTTAATTCTACCTGGTTGGCTACACCAAAGATAGCATGTCACTGAATGTAATATTTCATATAAACACTGGGCTATCCCAGGATATCCCGACGTCATTGTTTACTTTATTTTACTCGTTTGCATTTCTCTGCAGTAAGGCTGGAACGTGTTGTGTTTAACATGGCCACTAGATGTCAGCTTTGCAGTAGTTTGGAGCAACGGTTAATACAGGGTTTCTCAACCTTAGTTTCCAGGCCAAAAATATAAATGTATTGGAACTCTTTGATTTTGGCATAGCAAGATGCAGGTTTTATTTTGACAATTATCGTGTTTTCTGATGATTTTGTGATATTTTATCCTCATTATACATACATCCAATTTATGAAAATGATTGAGAGCCACTGCCTTAATAGATCAATCAACCCTCCTATGGATTTCAGTTGGATAAGATCAGTCGTTGACTCCTCTTCCCTTTTGCTCCTGTCACATTTCCTGAAGGGTGACATGCGTGCTGCTCTCATTGATGCCCTTTTATGCCTTTTTTTAAGGTGCTTTCGGCGGGGTCGTCTTGCTTCATTAATAAATCCTTATTAAACACTTCCTGCAGGCGCGGCAGAACTTTGGTGTGGTGGAGCTGGACGGGATGATCTACATCTTAGGGGGAGAGAACAAGGAGATGGAGCTGCTCACCATGGAGATGTTCAACCCCTACCTCAAAACCTGGAGACTGCAGACCTGCATGACCATGGTCCGCAAGGTATGACCATGTCCCCAAAAAAACAATTAAACGAGGGTTAGGGTTAGGGTTAGGGTTCGGGATCAGGTTAGGGTTAGGGTTAGCAGTTGCAATGGCTATTAAGTTAACAAGAGAATCTCCTCCCAGATAGAAATTAGCTTCCTGTTCCTACCTTTCTGTTTTGATTGGCGAGTATTTTTCCTTCTTATATAATTACTAACATATGTTTTTAATTGTGTGTGTGTGTGCGCCCCCCCTATCCTGCTCAGATCGGCTGCTATGCTACCATGAATAAGAAGATTTATGCTATGGGTGGCGGCTCCTATGGAAAACTCTATGACTCTGTGGAATGCTTTGACCCCAGGACCCAGCAGTGGACAGGCCTCTGTCCCCTGAAAGAGAGAAGGTACAAGGACATGGTGACACACAATCATCCAATCTGACAGATACACATAAATTGCAGATTGGTATGCATTGATTGCTTTCCACTGCCTATTGTGGCACTGTGCGAAGGAGTCATGACAGGAAGTGAAACGTGGCCTTGTGTGACGATGATGCTGTTTGGTTTTGGTTTCCCTTTGGTTTCCCCTCATATCCTGGCAGTGGGCTGAAGAGGCGTGTGATGGTCCCTTCTGACTAAGCTTGGGTACAGATGATGAAGTAGTTGGTTTTATTACGGGACATCGTCACATATGGTTTTACATCAGGCTGGTTTAACCACAAACACCCACAACCACTTCCTGTCTTTCTTAAACAGCTTCACATGATTTTTAAAAGGCTCATTGGCTTAGAACATTAAAATCTTAGTGGCAAGGATGTCTATCTGTTTTTGAGTGGGGTGAAATTGTAATTCACACATACCGACTTATTTTGAAGACCTGAAGGATCCTCCCAAGTCTTCAAAATAAGTCGGCAGCCATGAAAAGGTTTCGGAACGGCCGACCTCTGAAGTACGGCCCCCTCGGTATCGTCCCGTTGCTAAGGTTTGGCTCGGTTGCGTGCGGCGTGGGCAAGGAGCTGTACGTGTTCGGCGGCGTGCAGAGCAAGGAGCGTGACAACCCCGAGGAGAGCCAGATGACCACCTGCAAGTCTGAGTTCTACCACGACGAGATGAGGAGGTCAGTGCAACCGGAACCCATGACCCTTGTTGCGTTGGTGTTGGCTTTGAAAATACGGAAGAAAGGGGAAACGGGAAGAGGCTTGTGGCACGTGAGGCGACTGGTGCTCTGACTCTGTAGGCGGTTAAGCAATTTGTGTTTGTAATTAGTTTGTCCGGTTCAACGTGAGCTCCATTTCTGTAATACGTTCTTATTTATTCTGTAATAAAGTCTTCTAATGAGCTATGTGATGGACACGATTCAGCTTGTTGTTTTTGTATAACAGTATGATGACTATGATGGGTAAGTAACGTAAGTTACAGTATTTTAAGATATACCAAGAAAAAAATGTGCTTTTCACACATCCCACTATCGCTATGTCACCAAACTCGATTCTGTACACTGAAGTTTGCGTGAAACGTCTCATCGCCTGTTGTGTATCTAGGTGGATGTACTTGGACGACCAGACCCTGTGTATTCAGTCCAGCTCGTCGTTCGTCTACGGAGCGGTGCCCATAGGAGCCAGCATCTATGTGGTGGGAGACCTGGACACAGGTCGGTACAGCCTGCTATAGACCTGTCTTGGATGTTAAAGGCTCCGGTCCACGCCCCCGGTTTCACTATCTGTCATCGAGTTGTGCTCTGAGGTGGAACTGCGGTAGTTTGTGTGACCACAACTGGAGAGCGATGCATGTTGTGCGCTTCTCCAACCGAAACTAAACGCTTGCCTCACTTCTGTATTTAGTGGAACAACACAAATCTGTAGTACATTTCACCAAATAACATTCAACTGACCTTTTTGGGGACCTGCGTTCGCTTTGATGTTGTGTGTGCCATGCCTTGCCATCTACATCCTTAAAGTCGCCTCTCGCCGTCATTCGTCGCTCGCGGTCGTTTTGTAGTTTTATCTTAAATCGTCATGATGCTTGGGAAATAACCAACCCAACTGTGACTTAAGGAAAGGGAGTGATTGGGGGGGGTGGGGGGTGCTATTTCCAGATCCATGAAGCGTTCATGGATTATATTTACCGAGATTTACGATTACTGTTGTGATGATGCTGCTGCCGTTCATCCGCGCCATCCATGACGTCAGCGCTTGTAAATGCGTCAGCGTCAATGTTTGTGATCAACACGCGTTTTATCGTTCTATTTATTTCCATAATGCAGTTTGTTCAATTAAATCCGTTGCAATAAATAACGACATAATTGCTGTTTTCACGTCGTCGCCGTGGAAACGTTTCCCCCCGCGGACCGAAAGCTTCAAAACTACGGGGATACTTTTAAAAATGAGCAGACAACGAGGCGTCCGTTTGTTCGCTGGGCAACGGGTCCCTGGCGTGTCACAGCAGCGCCGCTGTCATGCTGGAAAATACAGCATACAGGTGCTATTCTGGAAGCACCGTGGGCCGAATGTTTTAATGTTTTATCGCTGTGTTCCTTTGGCGCCTGTAGCTGATAGCACCACTTTTTTTTTGACCACGCATTAAAGTTACGATATTTCAAGTTTGTGCGCTGGTCGCCAAGTAGCCCCACTGGTCAACCGAAGTTCTGTGTGATCGGCCTTCGTGTTTATGAAACAAATGACCAACGAGTTATTGTTGAAAGGGAGAGCTTTTGCCGATTGGCGGTGTGTGCACATTGGGCTTGTTGGGAGGTATAGCTCATCTAATTATCCATATTTCTGCCATCACGTGAAGCATATGTCTTTGTGTAGGGAATGTCATATAGCGTTTGAATAACTGTGATCAATATAATTAAAGTTAATGGAACATAGGGAATATTACTAGGCTTGTTTTTCACCGTTCTTTATCTCTTGCTCTCAGTGAAAGGCAGTGCCGTCTGAATCCATTGTAGGCCTGTGCATTTTTGGATGAAAACTAATCTTTTAAATACATCGATAGAAAAATATATTCATATTCATCGGCCTAAATATCTACTATACGTCATCATCAGGCTTGCGTATGCAGTTAAAGCTGTGGCGTAGCTCCAGTGTAGCGTTGACCCCTAGTGCAGGGCTTAATACCATTCCGTTCAATTATTTCTAAACCCACCCTTACCTACCCCACCTCGCGGTGCAGGCAGAAGCTTTGACTACATCCGCGAGTTCCGGCGCAGCACGGGAACATGGCAACGCACCCAGCCGATGCTCCCCAGCGACCTCTACAAGACGGCGTGCGCCGCCCTGCGCATCGCCAACTGCCGCCTCTTCTGCCTGCAGCTCAAGCAGGGCATGTTCCGCGTCCAGATGTCCCAGCGCGCGGCCCATCGCACCTAGGTCCGGGGACCGCCGAGGGACGCCCAGCCACGATCATGTTGTTGTTATTGGGACTGGAGGTCTTGAAAGGAACACTAATGGTACACTGTTTTTTTGGGGGTTTTTTAACTCGTTTTTTTATTTTATTGTTGTTTGTATGTTGGTGATTGTTATGCTGTCGGTATGCAGTCTCTCTTTGTCTTTTGGTGGAGATGTTTTTCACTTTTTGTATGACTTGGCTGGCTCTGTGGGAAAGGATGGCCAATCTTGACTTTTTTTTTTTTACAAAATATTTTTAGAACTGTTTTAATCAGTTGTGGTTGTTTCTAAGAATAACACTAGCCTTTTTGGTTTCTTTTGTTTCTTCTTTCTTCAGAAAAGGAATGGATTTTAGCTTACTACTTTATATATACAGTATATAGAGAGAGGTTTGTCTTTTACTGGTCCTTCTTGTCCCTCTGTGGATTTGGCCATAAGTTGACAGTTAGTAGACACTTGAATTCAAACGGGAACCATTATTTACAACACTAGCCCTTAATCGTACACGCACCTTGCTCGGTTCTACACCAGGTGGCACCTCAAGTTAAAAACACATTAAAGCACATGTTAAAGCCCCAGCTATGCCTCTGCTATATAGGTTACAACCAAATGCATGCAAAGGCTGAGGGAGTTTTCCTCTGTCCTAATGTGTTGCTAACTCCCTCCGTCCCTCCCTCCTCTCCTGTGGTCTAGGTCTGTCTGTGTCTCTGTCGAGGCACAGCGAC
>OMKP01086479.1:0-18693 GCA_900302375.1 Bathygadus melanobranchus | reverse complement strand
GAGGGTGAACAAGAATGGCAACAGTACCGTTCCCTGGGGCACACCCGTGTTGCTCACCAGCATATCCAACATGCTGCTCTGTAGGCGAACAGACTGTGGCCTGCTGGTGAGGTAGTCCGTAATCCAGTGTGTCATGGCGCGGTCTACCTGCATGGCTGCAAGCTTCTCTGCGAGCAGGAGTGGCTGGATGGTGTTGAATGCACTGCAGAAGTAAAAAAACATGATTCTCACAGTGCTCCCAGGCCTCTCCAGGTGAGAGTACGCCTTATGCAGCATGTAGGTGATGGCATCGTCGACTCCCAGGTGTGCCTGGTATGCGAATCGCAGAGGGTCCAGAGAGGCTGCCACTAGTCAGCCTCTCTGGACAATCTGTAAGGTCAAAGCAGTCCTGAAGGACCTCCATGGATTCCTCTGACCATACTCTGATTGTCCTGTTGGTAACTGGCAGGCGTAGGACATCTGGCTTGTAGATGGCCACTAGGTGAACCAGGTTGTGGTCTGATCTACCAAGTGGGGGGAGGGCAGTGGAGCTGTTTGCCTTCCTCACATTTGCATACATCAGGTCCAGTGTTTTATTGTCCCTTGTTTTGCATTTCACATACTGTGTGAAATGCGTCAGTGTGGAGCAGAGGGGGGCGTGGTTGAAATCCCCCGAGATCAACATCAAGGCGTTTGGGTGTTGGGTCTGAAGTGCCGCGACCGCAGAGTTGATGGCGTCACTGGCCGTGATCGCGTTAGCGGAGGGCGGGATGTAAACAACCAGGACAATGGCGTGTTCAATGGTGTGTTCAAGGCTAATGCCATCCTAAGCATAGTGGCTTGGAAGGATTTTTACTGGAAAATTAAAAGGCTCGCCCTGGCGAAAACCAGGCTCCAGGCTTTTGAACGCTTTCATTTAATCTCTGGTGTAGTACGAGGTCTGCAATAAGTAGTCAGGTAATTTACTATGTTTACTGACATAAGCTGGTAGCGGGTAAGTCGTTAATATTGTGTGATAAATCATTCTTTTTTTAAATGATATTGATTGATTCCAATAGATTTGAATATGTTTAGGTTCCACACTGTTTCCATAAACAGAATTCTGCTGCTTGACGTTCTCCATTTCACTTCCTGCCTTCCATCTGAAGTGTGCGACATGGGTGTCACGTGACTGCAAACAACCAATAGTATGTGATTTGAGAAGGAACTGGACCCCCTATATAGCATCTCAAACTCCCCATGTTCTTCCGTGTCTCCTTGGCAGCACTCGTCCCCGACAGCGTGAAGAAAGAGCTGCTTCAGAGGATCCGGGCCTTCCTCGCCCAGCACGCCACCTTGTGAAACACACGCCATTTTGTTTTCATGGACAACAGGTGTTGATACTCGTACCATGTCGTGAGAAGTGCCCAAGTGTTATATTCATTTAGTTTTTTACATCCTGCATTTTGATATTGATTTTGTTTGTTGTTGTTGGTGTTGCCATTGAAATAAATGTTTTTCTAAGAAAATAGACTACTCTTGTCTGTATTTTATGTGAATGTCCCTTTTTTCCCCCTCCGAAACATTTTGCAACACTTTGCAAACATCTTGTCCTGTCTTTCACAAGTTTTTGTCATGGCTAATGGTGTGTTTATTCTATAACATGTTTAACTTGAAGAATGCTATTTTCTACTTGCATCAAAACATAGCACCGGGGGGACCTCCCTGTTGGGTATTACAAGCATTATAATAAGCAGACAACGTGGCTTCAGTAGACAAACCTGCGGCCATCAAACTCCCTCATGAATGGGTCATGAAAGCATTTCCTTGACGATGATGGATGGAAAAATAGATGTTTTGTCGTATCACTCATAGCTCACATTTTTCTTTGTCTGACTGGTGGTTACTTAACACAATGCAAACACAATACAATAGCCGTTCAACAGTAGTGATGCTCCAACTCGCTCATAACGAGTCAGAGCCCTGAGTACATTATGGCTGCGTTCATGTGTAGATCAAAGGCCAAACCTGCTCAGCCACATACACACGTATTGTTGTGGTTTTCCTTGAATGCAAATGTGTGTTCAATGTGTGCAGTCAGTTAGGATTAACAAGATTAATGGGCTAATTTTGAAATGCTTCAGTGTGCTGGAGGCTCTGTGTGCTGTTTTATTTCAAGTTTTGTTAGCCATGCTAATAATTTCTTTGCTGAAAAGCCAAGCGTACAGAGGTCAGTGTAAATGACGTGTGTAAAAGAAGTTAAAGCCAACCATCTTGGTACTTGACCCAAAATCCGACAATAACTGAACAACCAGTACCAGGCAAGAGTACCTGGATGCAGACAATATGGCGGACCTCCGCAGTTGACAGTAAACTACGGAGGTCCGCCATATTGTCTGCAGCCAGGTCTCTCTCAGGTCTCTAAAGGTGATATTGATAAGAACATTGATAAGATTCAGCCACTAGATGTCACACTCCCCCTCCCCCCTTCCATTCCATTCCAGTGGTTGCCAGTTTGTTGCACAACCTGCAGATTTCATCGGAGTGGAGTGAGACTCATACAGACTCAATCATGTCAAGTATACATTTTTTTACATTTTTAAACAAATTCTAAGTTAAGATTATAAGATATGTATTGATGAGCAACAATCCATTTACATTGGACAAACCCTGCCAGGAACATTTCGTGGAGATTCAGATTGATATCGAGTTGACAACATTTTCCGTTTCTTCTTGTGCTTGCTGTTTATTCCCGTCCTCTATTTTCTCCTTTTTCTTTTTAGCCTATATCTATATCTTTAGCGTATATTCTTTCATTCTACATATAAATGTTATCAATAGCACCTTTAAGTGAAAATGGTCAACAGATAAGTGATTACCCCCTGTGACATAAGATCACCCAGGCTACACGTTTGTCGATGGGTGGAACGTTTCACTGCCAGAGGCTGTCACAGTCACTCTATAAAAGGCTTTGACAGCTTGTACACTGTAGGACAGGTGGAGTGCTCACCGGGATTTACAGGTAAGCTAATGTACTAAATTAACAAAAAAGAAAACTTTGAATTTGTTTAGAATAAAACACATGTTGTCGTTGTAGTCTATAGTTGTTTTTTAATATATTATTATAATTTGTGTATTTTTATAAGACAATGTTCTCACAATAAACATAACACAATGACGCGAATTAATTCTTGACAGCTTGGTGAATATTTATCTTTAAACGTATTTGTATGTCTACAGGTTCCACTTCACTTTGCCACCGTTAGCGCAGCGTGACTTTTATTTTGACAGTGTGAAGCGAGGTCCCACAGCGCGCAGGGACTCGCAGAGGAGGATGGCGAGGCTGAATACACACTGGCCAGTCGCTCTCATCCTTGCACTTTGCCTCAGCTGCAGTACGTTTTGGGGGCTTTGAAACTGGACAAAAGTCAAAAATGAAGAAAATAAACTGCAAAATAGAAGAAATATAATATAAAAGTAGAAATATAAGCCTACTATTCATTGTTTTATGAATGAAGCTTGGTCTACATATTGTAGTTGTTTTAAAATATCCCCCCCACCCCCAGATGCTCAAAGAATTGACCGGGTAGACCCAAGAATAGCGAGCACAAATGGAGCAACGCGACTAACAATTGAAGGAGAGGGTAAGTAGTCCCATACGATATCGTCAACGTTAAGATCACTTATCATGCCTGTTATTGGAATCCGGGTGACTGTAGTTGCACCTGCTTCAAGTATTGAAAAATACATACACATCATACACAAATATGTCCTCCTTCTTTATTATTAACATTCATATTATTATTAGTCAATATTCATATTAATATTATGATATTATCGTGGCTGTGGTTGTTATAATTTTTGTTATAATTTGTGCCTACAGGTTTTGCCCAGGAACGCCAGTTTCAGCTCACCCCAACGAACAACGATTACGGCAATCGGGTGACTTTGGTGTCTGATTCTCTGTCTGTTCCATGTGATGTGGAGAAGGACTCAACCCACGGCACGCAGATCATGTGTTACACCAGGTACGTAGCTGTACACGTACAGCATATAGTCAGACTGAATAGTCAGAATGACTTTTAACTCAAAATGTATTGTTGCTTGGTTTGGGGCTTTCGACAAAAGCAAGAACACAGCTGAATGTAGGGCGACAGTAGCTCAGGGGGTAGAGCGGTAGTCTGGCAACCGGAAGGTTGCTGGTTCGATCCCCGGCTCTGCCTAGCTAATTGTCGAGGTGTCCCTGAGCAAGATACCTAACCCTAACTGCTCCTGACGAGCTGGTTGTTACCTTGCATGGTTGACACCGCCATCGGTGTATGAATGGGTGAATGTGAGCAAATGTAAAGCGCTTTCAATAAAAGCGCTATATAAATGCAGTCCATTTACCATTATGTCTGAGCAAAGTGGGAGGTGACATGTTTAGTAAGAAACAGGTTATATTCTGATGGGTTGTCGTTTTAGGATGCTATAGGAGGATCAAGAGATCCTTACCACACTTAATCTGCTTTTATTAGGTTGTTTTGCTGTGAAGATCTCCATCCTTTTGTTGCATTGTTGTTGTGGCGGTTGCTCTCATGTCTATATTGTGTTGGGTTGTTGTTATGTGACCTTGCTGGCTCCAAACCCAAAAAAAAAAAAATGTACCCATTATTGAAGGTGGATTATCACAGTTACAATCACAGTTACAGTCTCAAAGGGCTTCAGAGGCCCACATGATACGACCCTAACCCTAACCCCTCTAAAGGGAAAACAAGAACTCCCCAAAACCCAGAGGGTGATAAACCTTGAGAAGGAACACAGAAGAGGGGTTTAGGTCTAGGAGTGCAATAGGTGTCCAATGGGCAGACATATAATAACTTTTACCTTTTAACATCATTTTAACCATCTGACGTGCCCTGTGTCGTGTCCGGTGACAGACCCATGCCCTCGGACCAGTACGTGGTGCACGTCAGCATCGACGGGGTACCCATCCCCGACGAAAACATCTGCAGAGGGGTGCCCAAACACGGCCGCTGCAGTTTATATGTACGTGTCCGGTCTCTCCACCGCACCCATCGCACCCACCGCACCCATCCTCCCATCTCTAACCCCCTCCCCCCAGACCTCCCACTGCACTAATACTACTGCAATAACAATGTTCATTCACAAATATTCATGTTGGGAATATTTAGAATCCGTTATTTAGTGTTTACCTTATCTTCTTTGTTTATTTATGTGTATTTATTTGACTTTTGTTTTTATCTTTGTTTGTCTTTAGACCCGCTGGTATCGAACTCCTCGTATCTATACTCTCAGTCCAACCTCTGGCCCACCAGGTAAACAACTCATTGGTGCTGTGCTGCTGATGAACAAATCCACTTGGCTGACTCAAAACAAAGGGACAGACTTTTACCTGGAAGTCTGAGATTTGATTGAATGGATGACACGCAAAAGAGCCCACTGGGATCTAGCAATTAATTATTCACCTAGTACTGTGGACTGTAAATATAAACGCAATTAAGTTCTGACTAAATCTATGTTAAACACACAGGTACCTTGCTGACCATCAAAGGACGGATCTTCACCGATGTCTACGGAAGCAACACAGCCAAAAGTACCAATGGCATCAACGCCAGATTCCTCAGGTAAAAACTGTATAACATTTTTAAAATTCTAGTTGCTATGATACGATCATATGTTGCTACTTGAGTGAAATGCCTTTTAACTTCAAGATCTTCAAGATCAACACGACTATTCCCATGAATAGTTAATACAGCTAAAGATTAACTTTAATAAATACCTCAAACAATATTACTTAATGGAAGATCTTGTTTTTTGCTTCACAATTCCACACATATAAATTGTGTTTTCAATATTATTTAAAAAGTGACACACTCAAAATTGTATAAACAAACTACAAAATGTTGTTGTAGAGCCTACGCGGGTGGTATGCCCTGTGAGCTGCTGAAGCCAAACTCAGATGAACTGTGAGTAAACCCACCTATCGGAGAAGACATGATTCCCCCACCTTCACACCTTCTTGTCCAGGAATGTCTGACACAGAGGGCTAACTGACACAGTAGCTAACAGACACAGAGGCTAACAGACAGAGGCTAACAGACACACAGGCTAACTGTCAAAGAGAGGCTAACTGACAAAGAGGCCAACTGACAACTGGGGCCCTTGTGTGGTTCAGACAGTACAGACACATAAAACAAAACAAACAAACAAAGCTATAATATAAAAGAGCCAAAAATAATTTTAACGTTTCATTTTGTAGTGGTTCATAAAGAACCACCAGCACTGCTTTTCATATCTTCAGTACAGAACAATAGGCCTATACATAAAGAGGGACAGACATAAAGACAGAACTAAAGTAAAGCATTAATTGGACGAGATGACAAATGAAAATGCTGAAGTTCAAGTTACAATACAGTAGCAGTGAAGGACTAATGTCTGAAATTCCTGTCTATCAAGTAACACCCTCCATGCGTTCACACAGTTACCGGCTTGAATTGGACAGTGAGCAATCATGGTGGGGACACATGAGCTGCAGAATGACAGGGACCTACATTGGTAGGTCACTCTGGCTTCATCACACACCTCACTGTTATGATTGTGTTATTTATGAATGTGTTATTTATGAATGTGTTATTTATGAATGGGCTGTTTATGAATGGGTTATTTATGAATATGTTGTTCTTCAACTTCTTTGATTAATACTTCTGATGGGGGGGCCGCCCACTGTGGACCCTGAAACCCGACTCTGTTCTAACAATTGTGTTTTGTCGTATCTCTGAAAAACAGGCCATCACAATGTCAGTTACATCCTTGATGCTGATTTTGGAAGGTAATTGGAAGCACGCCAGCTTTTGTTTTTTACAAGGATAAGCACAAGATGCATATTTAATATCAATACATCCATACATGTTGCCCTTCAGGAGTTTACCATACAAGGACCTCTACAAGATCTCAGCTCTGAACAGACTCGCCATGTTTCAGACATTCGCAGGTATGATCCCTCTCTCAGATTTACTTACTAATTTTGTTGAATTATTCATACCATTTGTAATTAATTAATTCATTTCATATTAATTCGTTTTTATTATTATTCATACATTAATTACATAAATAGTGTGTTTATTTTAGTGTTCACGCAAAGTTGTCCATTTCGTCCATCTCATAACAACACAAACATGAGATGAACAATTGATGGAATGAGGGTTTGATTGATGGTTTGAATTGACTTGAAATGACAAACGTCTGTCGTCTCCCGTCCTGTCCAGAGGTCACAGGGGTCTCCCCGTCCAAAGGCAGTGTGCTGGGGGGGACCATGCTCACCATCCAGGGGCGCTTCTTCGACCAGACCGACCGACCTGCCATGGTGATGGTCGGAGGTAACTAGTGCAGTTGTGACTAGCTTAGTTGTGAGCCTAGCACATGTGCGGGGTTGCTAACCATTCGCTAAATGAAGCTATAAAGTAATATAGTAGGGAGAGAGGGGCTTGTAGGATGCTCTATAACTTTGTGCTAACTGTCAAAGTCTAGGTTCATTTTCAACTGTAATGCGATTTGGCTTGGAAATTGTTCTTTGCTGCTAAATGTAGCCACCAACTGCCAAATGTCCGGCACGATTATTAATGAATTAATTGATTAGGTTATATATTTATTTATTGTGTATCCATGTATCTATTTATTGTTTCATCCATTTATTTATTCATCTGGACATGTCTGTGACACGCGAAACAAAAAGTCACATCGTACGCCAATATTTTGACAGCTGCTATTGTGATTGGAATGTCAGCTTCTGACGACAGCAGGCAGCCGACTGTTCTCACTGTTACATCAAAAATGTTGATCTTGACACGACAGGTCACTGTCAGGTGTCGAAGCAGCATAGCGTGAGGTACACTGGTCATGGTTCTTTTGTTACGTTTCGAGAGCGCAAAGTTCAACTGGAAAGACGAGAGAGAGAGAGAGAGAGAGAGAATGAGTGAAACTAGTGGATGTAAGAATGGAAGATCAACAGAGGATGGAGATCTGTTGTGTATTCAAACAGGCTTCCATTCTCTCACACAAGTCATTTGCTGTCCTGTCCGTCACTACACATTAGTCGTGAGCCTCAACACTCTCTTAGGTTTCACTTTGTTTTCATGTCTGTTTTTTCTGCGCATGTTACATGTTTAGATATACATATTTCCAGGACAGTTAATACCGCAATAGCATATTGTTATATAGTAAGTAGTACGGGATTATAGAAAAAAATTATGCTATATTCCCAAAATAATAATTGATGCTAAGATGCTAATCGGTGGCCGTCAATCCCATGTCCTAGGCAAGCCCTGCCGAGTGCACAACGTTACAGACGACAGCATTACGTGCATGGCTCCCAGGCAGCCAATGATGAGGGCCAACACGACAGCATACCCGGGTAAGACCACGCCCCCCTCCTGTCTCTGCCTTTGATGTGACGGCTGGATGGATTGCTGTGGTTGGAGTCTACATCCATCACTATGTTGTCAGGCCCCTTTGTTCCACGGTGCCTGTGTGCGTTATTTCAAAGACAACGCCTGCCGTGTTTAAGGCATCCGTGACGGTGATTTGTAGCTCTTCATCAGATTGCACGTTACATCGTCACAGTATCACGCGATTGTCGGCATTTTCGTTCCACGTTTATTCTGGCATCCAAGGTTGTAACAGAGGAGTAACAGAGCCAGATCGATGTCTGGTGTATAAGTGGTGAGCTGGCATACTGGGACGGGGTGTGGACGAATGATGACGTGTGATGTGTGCACATTTATTCAATCTCTTCAATTTCTCTTCCAACAAATTTCTGATCGCACACAAATCTGCCGTTTTAATGTTACGCCTGACAGTGTTGTAATGATAAATGTAATATACATTTACATTTACATAAATGTAATATACATTTACATTTACATAAATGTAATATACATTTACATTTAGGGCATTCCGGCAGACGCTTTTGTCCAAAGCGACAACAAGTAAATTTTTCCAAAGAGTGAAACAACAATATATCACAGATGGTACGATACAGTAATATAAATGTGCATGGCTCGCAAAAACATTAATAACCATTAATGTTTAACATGCGGGTCGGGCAACGAGACCATTTGGACCACCACACTAGACGTGTCTCACGTCACGTCACACAAGCCGGCCTTGTTGGTTCTATGTAAAAAGGCAAAAGCCAACATAATGTGCGCGCACACACACAAACACACACACACACACACACAAACACACACACACTCATACATTGACACGCACATACACACACCCTTACATATATACCCATACACACACTCACACATTGCACTCATGCATCCTTTCCTCTGGAAGGGGGCCGGGGTTGGATAAGGCAGGTGTGGAACGACACCAGACCCGGGGCCTTGGAAGACATACTGGAGTACAATACGAGCAAAGATGGCTACTGGTCCGAGTGGGTGGACTCCATGCCGTACTACACCGACACGACGCATGTCCTGTACACCAGCCGCCTCCAGGGCTACCTGGTCCCGCCTGCCAGCGGCGACTACATGCTGTTTGTTCTGTGTGACGACCGCTGCAACCTCTACCTCAGCAACACCACACAGCCAGAGGATAAGGTCTACTATCTGAATATTGGAATATTGTACAAGTTTTCATTCAGATTTGTATTTAATTTAATACAGATGCTAATTTTGATGTTGATCTTTTATTTCATTGTTTACTGCCCCTCTAAACCTTAACACAATTCTTGATTTAAACGCAAATCATATTTACAAAGGGATTGGCCGAGGGTTAATATGAAAAATAAATCTAGTCAGTCACAATGTATACATTGATGTATTTGTTGTTTTTTCAGGTTCAAATTGCATCCCAGCCGTACTATATGAACAGTTTCTACTCAAGACCATCACAGAGGTCTGAAGTAGTGGCCCTTGAGAAAGGAAAAGCGTGAGTACACACAAACACGCTGATAATCACAAACATGCATTTAATATTGCACATTTGTCACATTTTAATTTCAAATTGTATATGTCACATTTCAGATGTCAAATGTCTAATTTCTCATTGTTTATTTCGAATTTTGGGTTTAAAATGAACTTTTTTTTGATGAATTTTTCATTTTTATCGTTTCGTTTTTCCATTTTTGTATTTTATATCTATATCGCATTCATCGACATGGTAATACACTTCAGTTTGTCAGTATGGTTCCACTCCCTTTACGTTGCTCCCTGCTGTAGGATTGAAATCATGACATACAGATGTCAGATACAGCATAGTAACATTTGACAACAGGGAGCACTAGACAATCCCCCCATGGGGTCCATCAGATATCTAAACCCATTGCATAGGTTACATACAATACAAAGCAGGTGGAGGCTGGGGTGCTGGTGGGTCAAAGCTCAGTGTGTGTGTGAGATGGAAGGCATTAAACTGTCTATCAGTGTATGTTCGTTTGATTGGACCGCTTAGCTGTCAGCTGACAGGCGGTGCATGGCTAGGGTGTCCTGCCAGAACTATAGCTACACCCATTTCATTGAAACATCGCTCCTTGAAATGTTTCATGTATGATCTTTTCTGTACTCACAGCTACTACATGGAGGTCCTCATGCAGCAGTGGCATGGCGCCTCATCGCTGAGGCTGGGCTTGTTCACAGGTCAGAGCACCTTCACCGAGGACCAATCAGACGACGCCGTCAACGAGGTCCAGAGCATCGTGGCGACCTATGACGTCAAAGACGAGAAGCAGGTATGAGACGATGAGGATGATGATGGTGATGATGAGGATGATGATGATCTTATCAAAAGGAACTTTTGATAAGATAGGAAAGAGCATTCACTAACTGCCTCTCTCTCTCTCTCTCTCTCTCACTCACAGATGATAACGTTCGACTCCTGGTCCAGCAGCTCGTCTCCGGTCCAGGAGGTTCAGAAGGTGAGTGTGTTCAGCAGCTGTGTGGACCAACTCTGCGAGAGCACCTTCTTCAGCCTGGCCTACGGAGACGCAATGACAGGTAGAGATGATCCTGTGACCACATCCATTCCTCCACATCCATTCCTCCACATCCATTCCTCCATTGCCAACATTGTTTCCTATTTTTAAAACAAATCCATTCATGTCCATTAATTGGTTCATTCATGTGTTTTCATGCATCTTTTGGTTATTCCTTTGGCTTATTTTTGGAGGAATCTCTTCCCTTTCTTTGCGTACAGGTCCGATTGCGGTCAGTGCCTCGGTGGAGGTGATGGGGGCCGCCCTGAACGACCTGTGGTCCCTCAAACCGGACTCGGTGCAGGTCTCTAAAGAGGTCCACAGTCAAGGAGCCTACTTCACAATCACCTTCATCTCCCAGCGTGGTAGGAGAGACAGAACTTCCCTAAGGATTAGCTCAACCGGTCAACCCATCAATACAATACAACAATACCAATGATCTTAAAAGCCGTTCTCTGTCGTAATACTTTTGGCAGATCCTAACTGACAATCCAAACGGACAATTCTCCCACTCACATAAAAAAGAAAGATAATAAGAAAGACAAGGAGAAAGATAAGCGAGATAAGATTTAAGAGTTAAAATAAACGCTTACAGCATCATGGGCTACAAATGCTAAGAATTTCCAAACCGAGCATGAATGTACACTGTGGCAATGGACTGTACCACACACCACCTAAAGTGGCTTTTCTACAGCTCCTCCGGTGAACAGGACACTGGCCCAATGGCATTAACACTGCCAGTGTTAGAGGTTCGAGTCCCACTGACCCAGACTCTGTGCCACAGAGTCTGTGGCATTAACACTGCAGTGGAATCGAACCCCTAACCCTGGCAGTGTTAATGTCAAGCTCTACCACATCTTTACTTTCCTTCACCTCATCAGTGGACTATCAGAAGTCCTTCAGGTGCTTCAAGAGATAAACTAGCCTAAACCGCAGCATTTGTCTAACACAGGTGACTTTGAGGACCTCCAGGCCATGAGTATGAGCGCTAACACCAACGTGAGTGTGATGGAGGTGACGAAAGGCCAGGGCAGCTTGGAGACCTTTACCCTGCTGTGGGGAGGCATCCCGTCCCCGCCCATCTCCTTCAATGCCACAGAGGAAGAGGTGAGCCAACACAGTAAATACCTTCTCATAGCTCCTCACCGTTCTCACCCCACAGAGTCAATATTGAATGTTTTTGTCTTTGACCTTGCATAGATAGCTAGATTAGATAGATAGATAGATAGAAAGATGTGGCCCATTCTACAACCTACTGCTAAAAAAAAAAAAACTATTTTAAATCTAAGCTTAGTCCGTTCCTCAACTTGATTTTTAGATAAGATAATTTATCTAACCAGATACCCCGGTATTTATAACATGGAACTTTTTACCTTTTAATAATTCAAGTGTATGAGGACTATACTAATTGTATTTATCGTATGGAATATATGAGTATATATATTTCATTGAAAGGTTTACCTTTTCATGCAGTGTAATAAACGTCTGGACACTGCTAACAAGCACCATGTAGTAACTGTTTTTTGGAAACAGGTGAAATCAGCGCTGGATGAAATGTTGGTGGCAGGGTGTCCCGGGGAGGTGAAAACCATGGAGGGATCAAATGTCTTCTACTACAGAGACTTTGAAGACAGCCAGTCACAGGTCAGTTTGGACTTTGAACTTTAATGGGTTCTAAAACTATGTGTCCTGGGTTCTGATCGCTGTGTGACTCTGTCCTCCAGTACAACGGAGACGAGAGAGGGATGCCTGTGAACGATACAGAGGCGTTCTGTGGAGCGTGGTCCTTGAAGAACCCAGAGATCATTTTCATGGACGACTACCCGAAAGAATCTGGTGGCCAATACGGCACAGTCCCACTACAGTTGTATCCCATGGTAAGACACACACACGTTCCTCAAAAGTGTTCTGTATCGGGTTTTAGTAGAACCAGTTAACGGATTTGTAGTGTACAAAAAATGCTAATGTAAATGCATGTAATCGGTAGTCAGAAACTACTCACGATAGCTGGTCAATATTGGTCTGTTGAGTGTTCAGAATTTCGTATCATTAGAGTAGCAAGACTTTTTTTAAACCATCTTTTCTTAGGCTCTTTTACATCATGTTGGACAATGAAATGAATGAAAGTGAAAAACAACACTGAACCCACGGTTTCCTGTCTCAGCTTTGCTTGGCATACAGAGGAATGCTGAGGAATGAGATCGGAGCGAGGTATGAATACCGTGATGGTAAGGGAGCCACCGTGGAGACCACCACCCAGATCACCTCCGTCACCTTCACCCAGGGGAACACGTAAGATGGCCTCGTCTTCTCTCTCCAACACAATCATAATGATGAAGAAGAAGAAGAAGAAGATGATAATCATAAACAATTCATATAATAATACATAAAGGTGCTGTACAAATAATATCTGTATAGCACCGTTAAAATAGTTTTAGCAAAGCGCTTTCAAGCTGCAATCTTTCTTTAGATTGAATTGTGTTTTGATTGAGTCTCATGGTTCTCATGAATTTGCTCCTCTTGCTATGGATCCCAATGTAATGTCGTTGGTTGTACTCTCATCTCCTATCTTTATTTCATCATTATATGAATATATATCTATTTGCCTGTGGCCTCCTCCCAGCTGGAGTTATACGTGTGTGGACCTGCTGAGTCCCCTGCAGACGGAGTCAGTGGGCAGCCGTTATGAGCTGCAGCATCTGTACCTGTACAAGGACAAGTCCCAGGAGGACTTCTACATAGACACCATCCACCTGGCGAGGAGACCCACCACCAGCAACATCCCGGGTACAACGCAGTTTATATCGCAGTTATCGTTGCTTTAGTTAAGGTTGGATATACGATTAAACTTAGGGTAAATTAGGAAATAGGAATTGAAAAACAGATAATAAATTATTCAAATGAAAATAAAAAACGACAAAAATATGTGGAAAAAGATACAGTATCTCTATACATAATATGAGAAATGTAAATGCCAAAAAAGGAAGCATGTCTGGCATTAAATTGGATGTGACAATAATCAGTATATGACATGACGTGATATTACATCTGTTTATAATCCTCACCTTCATACCATGTGTCGTACCTGGCTACGTAGCCGTTCTCCAAAAGAGGAGGCCGCCTGCGTTTGCGGCGTCAGGACGCTTCTTCAAGGAGATCGCGGTGACCCGAGACGCGGAGGCCGACACCGTCCGCTATGAGGTCACCGCCAGGCCCCTCCGCTGCGCCCACAGCTTCCCCCTTCTGCGCATCGGCTTCCTACCGGTATTTTGTCATTTAACGTCACCAAATAAACACAACGTTGATCACCGTGATGAACCACGCCACCAGAATGGACAAAAACATCCGTCTTTGCTGCCGTTGTTGCATTATATTCCACTGTTTCTCTGCTGTTATATGCTATATATTGCTCAGTAGATCAGAAAGTATATAGAATACAGTATATCACTGTCTCAGACGCTCTCTCTGTGTCTCTCTAGAAGTCGTCCAACAGTACAGCGGACCTGGTAGAGTATTGGGTGGGTGGGAGCAAAGTTAGCGTGTCCCGTGACGACAGAGCGACCCCTCCCCTGACAGGAAGCTTCGACGTGGAGATCTACGGAGGACGCGTTGAAGGTAGATCCAAAATGGGGGCGGGGCTATTAACGTGACATCACATAAGGTTAGCCTCTCCATAAACCACGATGGTGTGTATTGTGATACTGTTTGCTGTGTGTCAGTATTGCAACTGAACTACACACTGTATTTCAACCAAGAAGTTGATAGTACATGGTCCTTGTTCCAAAACAATATTCCCATAATTTCAGACTTTTGAAGAATTGTTAAAAATGAGAAAAAAACTATTAAATAAACATAAGTCACAGACAGCATTTCAAACAAGAACAAAAATTCACAGACAAATCATTCACTGGTACAGCCAATTGTGATTTGTGTCGGCCAGTCAGCTCACAGCGGGTTTGTGTTTAGTTAGTAGCAAGCTACAATTAAACATGGCCACCGCGGTTCCCCACCCCCTGTGTCAGGTCTATCGGTGAACATCAGCGCAGAGGACCTGAAGTACGCCCTGGAGGGCATCCCGGGGATGGGCCAGGTGCAGGTGTGGGATGAGGGCAGCTGCAGACAGCCCAGTTGGAAGATCAAGTGGCTGACCCGGCCCGGGGACCAGCCGCTCATACAGGTCACGCCACTTGGTTCCTCGTTAGTTTGGCCTTGTTTGACAGTTAACAACAGTTAATGAGTGTGAACTTAAATGTTCATTGATGTGTACTTTCCCTGCCAAATAAATCTTAAGTAAATAGATAGATTAATAAAGTACTCTTCGATGATCTTTGCCATGACTATTATGAGGCCGTCTTTCTGGAAGCTCTGGTAGTAACGTTTGCCTTCTCTCTCCTAACAGGTCAATGATTCAAAGGTCATGGGTAACAATCCAGTGGTGGAGGCCAGGGAGAAGGTCAAGGGAGGGCTGTTTCTGAGGAACCTTGGAGGAGATCTCATCCGTACGCTGGAAACCGAACCACAGGTACGAGCTGGAGCACCGCAAGCTTCACGCTGGGTTTAAATCAAGGGCATACTACTCGCTCGACATGGCGGTACCACCGGTGTGATCGTTGTTGTCATGGTTACTGCAGGTGGAGGTGTACATCAACGGCATTCCGTCCAAGTGCTCTGGTGACTGTGGCTTCGAGTGGTCTGAGGACCACACCCCCGTTGTGACGGGAATCTCTCCATCACAAGGTGTGTTGTTTAGACGTTTTACTAACAATGTCCGAATTCTGTCTGAATTTGTCCTAATTTCGTCCTAATTTCGTCCTGCATATGACAACACATGCACCTAACAAATGATGAGGAAGTCAACAGCTCTGGGTTGATGGATTTGTTTCAGGTTCGGAAGGCCTAGACACCCTTGTGACCGTCACAGGGTCTGGATTCGGCAGTGGAAATGCCTCCATCATGATCGGAGACGCCAAATGCGAAATTCAAGAAGTCACATGTAAGCAAGATGATCTGTAAAATGTTGTTTTTAAGTTCCAAAATAGTAACCACTTAAATTCCCCAATCAGTTGATTATAGGTTGTACGTATTTACAGTATTTATTAAAATGTACATTTTTGTGTGCTCCAGCCTCGACCCAGGTGTGCCGGCTCGGCAGCGCCCCTGCTGGCACCTACCCAGTGTGGGTCACCTTCCCATCTCTGGGTCTGGCCCGTTACCAAGCAGATGTCCTCAACTTCACCTACCAACTGACCGTGTCGTCCATCTCGCCACTGTCTGGCAGCGTGGCAGGTCCTGAGCCTGATACATAGTCTCTAATACTACCACTATTACATGACTAGTTAGAACAATAACATGAATCATTAACATAATAATCACGATAATAATAACAATAATCATCATCATCTGAATAATAATTATAGACTTGTATTGACAAGTCAGTTTGAATCCAAATGCTGAGAACAGCAGTTACACAACCCTGTCGTGATTAACAGCGGGGTGTAACCCAGGGGCATGATGGGACATGATGGATGTGTGTGTCGTCGTGTCTCTCCCAGGCGGAACGCTGCTGACGGTGACGGGCTACGGTTTCAGCATGTGTGCCATGGTGTCAGTAGGTGGCGTCAAATGCAGATTCGTGGACGTCCGCCAAAATGAGCTGACATGCAGGACTCCTGCGGTGAGACGCGCTGATAACAGTCGATGAGTCAGCGACGCGGTGCTTCCCCGTCAGGAAGCAGACACAACAAACCTGTGAACATCATTTGGTTTCATTGTTTCCAGTGTTCAAGTTGTGGCTTTGGTATCTGTTATCAGAGCAAGGCATGTGCCATATGCAAACAGGACGCGCCTTGCGTGTTAAGTCTGACTCATTGAGCTAAGTTAAGAAGTTAAGTGTATCTTCTTTGTTGGAACACTTATTACAACACTGCTTTAATGCCGTTGAGTTTAGAACGTATGATTATGAGGACTTTGGTGAGATGCACTTGATCCACTGACATTACAACATTTTACATTTGGGATTTTTGCAATTATAAATTGTAAAGTTGATATTGCAAATTGTAGTAGTTTGAAAAAAGCGATTCACTTTGCATAACAATGTACACAGCATACACAACAACCCCTCTGAGAGACCTGACGCTGTTGATTTCCCTATCGATTACCAATGGATCCTGTTTCTTCAGGCGGCGAGCGCAGGCTCCCAGAGTGTGACGGTGTGGGTGGGGAACACCAGTCAGGTGGCGTCCAGCTCTTTCAACTACAACGACTCCCTCACACCCCTCATCACCGCCATGACCCCCACGAACACCACCGTGATCGGTGAGTTCGCTGGGCGATTTAATCACTTTGATCCATGGTGACCTACGCTTCACTATTGGAGCAGGTCGGAGTTAGGCAGCTTGCTCAAGGATGCCGGATACGGGTAGGGCTGTGGACCTGGGGGTTGACCAGCCTCGCCGTTACACTGTCCCGCCGCAGATTCCCAGTTGAAAGGTTCTGGGTTCGAACCCCAATGTCTGCAGTCTAACTGTAGGCGTCCTTGAGCAAGATGCCCCTAAACCCCGACCTGCTGTAAGCCTGTAAGTCTCTTTGGATAATCATGACTGTATAGTTGTCATAGGTACTGGAGATGTTTCAATGGCCAGTCAAGCTTGGCACACCAGAGTGGCCACTTTCCCTAAAGGTCAACAGACATTCTATACGAGTAAATGTACTCACAGATCCATTGTCGTCGTGTTGTCCCTCTTTGTTTCTCTGTGGGAAGGGACAAGAATAGGCGTCCGTGTTGTTAGCTCAATTTGTTGTAAGCCAAAACGCAGTAGCACAGTCCGAGGCCTGCCTCTCCTGTTGCAAAGCAAACAACCTGCTCACAGTTGATGGACGATTTACGATTGTCCATCACTAAACCATTATTAGACTTCTGGAGACAATATCTGTGGGGTGATTATGTTATGTGATTCTACACATAGGGAGGGGTAAATGGTAAATGGACTGCATTTATATATCGCAAACGTTGATATAGTAAGAGCACGTGCTAAAGCTCTGTTTGATGGAGTGTGTGAGCAGCTTTGCCCACACCCGCACCCACTTCTGTAAACTTCATGACATCCATGTTGGTGAGTGATTGGACGAGGTCAGACACGAGAGAGAGATGGACTGCTATTTGCTTTAGAGGTCAATAATAGAGTGCTATTGCTAATGGTATCTCACTTATATGCGTTGGCATAAAAATGTTTTCACGTGTGTCTGTGTGTGTGGGTTAAGTGAGAGTGTGTACATGCATATACGCATTTCATTCAACACCATCACCAAATAGATGATCTCTTCTCCCGTGCCCCGTGCCATTTAAATTTACATTTACATTTAGAGCATTTGGCAGACGCTTTTATCCAAAGCGACTTACAAAAAACACATTTGTCGAAAGAGGGAGACAACAATATATCGCTGAAGGTAGACTGCAATTAGAATAGAACAAGTTACAAGCATTCCTGGTTGCCAGGCCATGTGCCCCGTGCCAAACTGCGATAAAATCTTAACAATGACGTGATCGTGATTCATAGCCAGGCCACAGTGTCCCTTTCTGTTTGGGTGTTTCGTCCATCTTTGTCTCAGGTTCACTATTGTCTCCACGCCCAGGCGATGCACTAGCCAAGGGGCTGATAGCAACCTATTGTTATTGTTTTCTCTCTCTCTCTCTCTGCTAGAATCTTGTTCTGTCACAGTCGAACGATGACTTGCAGGTTTTTCCCCCCCCC
>OMKP01086475.1:0-12680 GCA_900302375.1 Bathygadus melanobranchus | reverse complement strand
AAGCGGATAACTTGAAGCCTGTCCAGGCCGATCTTCAGAGAGAAACAGAATGTGAACTCGCGAGATTGGAATGGTCTCATCAGACTAGGCTGGCTATGGCGCTGCATCTGAAATAGCTTGCGATTCACTGGACTTTACCAAGTAGACGCGCTACTGCTAGCAACAAGTGCTTTCTGAGCGGCGAGATTCAGCTCACAACTTCTGCTGCAATATGCATGTTATGTTATGCATGTTAAACACACTACATTTACATTTACATTTACATTTAGAGCATTTGGCAGACGCTTTTATCCAAAGCGACTTACAAAAAAAGTAACACATTTGTCGAAAACAGCATAATTGTTTGCCCGATTCCTCCAATTCATTTTCTAATGGTTTTCCTGTGGTGTGGGGTAAGTTAAGTATTTTTAAAGTTAAGTATGTATTTTTACTTCCCCACTTACTTTCTTTTACTTCCCCAAAATACATAACCTAGAATGTCAAATACGAATATAGAATGCAGTTATAGAATATTACCCCTCACACAAATATAGAATAGTTAAATACCCACACATGATAGAATGTATAATTACACACAATAGCATATAGGCCTACACCGCTACAGACCGGTCTATAGATAATCCTAATAATAATAAAGACAATACAGAATACATAATCACAATCGTAATAAAGTAATCCGCATGATAACCATTGGCAGTGATAATAATAATAACAATAGTGCCTCATAATCAAGAAAACATAGACCATGTGGACCTTCCATCTGCATCTCTGCCTTGTCATGTATAGTAGACACATTATTTAATGACATGAATACATTTACACCACAAAGTGACGAGTTCACGGACTAGGAACAATCCGTGCATACAATCAGCATTGGAACAACTACAAGTCAATGCTGCACACAAAAAAGAGCAAGAGCAAGATAGCGGTAAAAGTCACGAATTATAATTATAGTCATATGGTTTGTATAGTGCTTTGTATGTATACAAACCCATTCTAGTTCATTTGTTCCGCGGTGTGTTCGCTTTGGTGCAAAAAGCAAACACACCGCAACGCAAGACGGGTTTTATTCGAGCAAATATTTGTCATCATGACGATGACAAATGTTGTGACAACATAAACACTGCTAAATATGTAATAAGACTGCCCTGTGCTGATGTGAAAGTGATCTTGTTTTTCAATACAACCCAACATTTTGGCTACTTATTTTTTATACAACATAACGTTTTTCACCCAATAAAAACAGGGGTATTGCAAACTGAGGTCATATCCGTCAACAATACCACGTTAGACGAGTGAACAATTGTATTATTATGAAATGTCAACTCCAAAAACATATACGTGATTATCATTTAATTGTTGACGTGTTGTTTATTATATAGTGTTTTGTGCCATATTTAAAGAATAGTAATTCGATTTGATATGTATAGCATTACTTGCAGCTCAACGTAACTCCCCTACGGTAGAAATGGTTCGTCCCTGTATTTACAGGCCAGCTGGCGGAGCAAGGACATTTAAACGACGAGAAACAGAAGACCATACACTTAATCCAGCTCATTCGGATTACGTCTCGGGAATTTAGTAAGGTGAGTGCTTGTCTTATTGACATTGTATAACGTAAGCACCATAGTATATTGCAGTATATTTATCATCGTTACTCGTGTGGTTCTGTAACTTCCTGTTACTTTTCTAGAAAACACGATCGCTCGGCTTTGTTGCTGTGCGGAAACGACCGAAGGTCTCCCGATTGGGAACGTTAATGTTGACATTGACACCGACACCTATTTTTCTATGATTTATCTATGATTTGAAATGAATGGGTTTTATTTTGAAATGGGATGTGTCACATATTAGTCGGAGCCATAGTCTGTCTCACCATGGTGAGAATTCCCTATTCAAGAAAATATAAGTCGAACTTTTTGTTAATAAAATCTGTGAAGCGTTCAAAGAGCACTGAAAAATAGAACGCTTTATTGACAGAAAGTTGCTCATACGTGACAAACGTTGATTTTTGGTAAACCGTGTATTGCCCGTAACGACAGAAACATTAAAATAACAGACAATCGTGTCTCCGAAACTGCTGGTTTTAATAGTGGAATATTGTGTTGTGTTGCATCACATTGCATGCGTAGTATGTCTAACCGTGTGAGCATGACTTTCTCATCGCGTGTCTTTGTTCGAGTGTTTATTGTTTGTTGCTTTGGCACGAGAGCTCTTGTTTTGATTCCGCTGCTGAACGTCACGTGTATTTGTCGGAGACGCGTGCGTTGTCCTTTTTTATTGCACATGTGCACCAACGATCTCCCATATAGGGATGAAGGACAGATGGCGTCAACCAATGAGGAAGCGCTCCGTCCCGCCCCCTAATCGAGATCTCTGTACGTGGGGTTGAGTGATTAACTCAGGATCATTTTACCCACCCTACGGGCTCGTAGGTTCAATCGTTGCATTGCATCGTCTGCACATGATGCAATGGAAAAGGAATGGTTTGTTTTGCGGCGATACAATTTCGTATAACTCGTAGCCGTAACTCGACCACATTGACAAACAGAAGAATGCACCAAACACCACTAATGACCTATTAATATGGAACATTACTTGGATTAATTCAAAGATACGACTGTGGTCATGTTAACGTCAAGAATGTTGCGTGTGTCTGCGCTATACAAGGGAAGGGTAACTCCCGACCCCCCGAGCTCGGTGAAGTTAGTGCACTATCTTTAAACCAAGAGGAGCGACCCGGGGGTGTGCTGTCATCTCGGGCTGCAGATAGCCGAGAGTGGAAACACCCAAAGACCCCTCTCAGTCTCCCAGGCACAGAGGATAAGAATAGCTCTAGGGGAGTTACTACGACAGGGGAGGGAGACTGTTGTTAGATCTTAGATTTAAGGATGTTTGGTTATAGTTGGCTATTATAAAGTGTTCATTATGTGAGTGTTCATATTATTCTGTGAGAAAGGAGGTGTCTTAGTTCGAATAGTGCCATTCCTGGTACAAAGTTGGACAATATCCTCATAAAGGAATTCAGTTAATAATCATACAAATAACGGTGTTATTGACCTCATACACAAGTCTGTGTGGCAAAATGTTTTTGTAGATGTTGAGTCGAGGGTGAGGTTACGGCTCTTCAATGTAACGTGATCTGTCGACGGTTTGGAGCAACTGTTTTGGCCGCGTTGCCATGGAAACATGTCTTTATACCAGACAACACAGGTGCGCTTTCTGTGTTTGAATGACTGCAGGCTGTTGCCTAACCTCGCTGGGAACATTAGCCTGTGATCCTTGGTAAAGTTGGTACTGTAGTTTAAAGCCATACAAATTTCAGATGTAACACAGAAAAGTTAGTGTAACCATAAGGCTTAAAGGCAAACTTCTGGATTTTTTTTCAACCTGGATTTTATCCAAAGCGCTTTACATTTGCCTCACATTCACCCATTCATACACCGACGGCAGTGTCAACCATGTAAGGTAACAACCAGCTCGTCGGGAGCAGTTAGGGTTAGGTGTCTTGCTCAGGGACACCTCGACAATTAGCTAGGCGGAGCCGGGGATCGAACCAGCAACCTCCCGGTTGCCAGACAACCGCTCTACCCCCTGAGCTACTGTCGCCCATCATCTAACTGACTAATGCGAGGAACCATTTTTGAAGTTGACCCAGTATTGAGCGAGATCACAGACTTGGTTAGACACAATAACAAACAGACGGGATCAAGTGCAAGGTAAATAAAAAAGTAGTATTTCTCTGTAGGGATCCTTTCCATAATGTTGTCGAACACTTATAATAATCTGAGCCTGTCAGTGGCAAAAACAAGCACTTTAGAGGACTTATATACAGTTTTGCCCCAAAGGGTTACAACGCAGACATTTCACGGCTGCATTCTCGCTCAATACTGGAATTACCTTGTTCTTTCTACAGGCATGTGCATAGTTAGACAGGAAAAAAGTACCTCTTTCAATCATCATAGTGGAAGTAATTTACCTTTTTATAGTTAAATATAGTCAAATATCAATAAAGTAACATTATACTACAAATGGAGACAGATAGTTATTCTAGGCAAATCTGATTCTCGTTTGAAAGTCAACAACTCAGTGAAAACTACACAAACTCTATTGACAATGCCCTGAGGTTGCACCACCTAAGCATTCTAGTGACTGTATTCCAGTAACTGTATAATGTAACCCTCTGCACCCCTAGCCCACCATGCCTCTGAATGATGAGCGGCCCACCTCAACGTCCTCCAGCGGCGAGGACCAGGGCAGCGATGGCGAGGGCTCGTCGGGCCGCTGTGACAGCCTCGCGTCGACCAGCGACATGGACTTTTCCCGGGAGAGCTTCACCAGCGACTCCTCCAGCAAGCACAGTACCCCCTCCTGTAAGCAGTCTCATGTTGTATTATCTATTTACTGTTTCATTTGATGTGTGATTTGTTTCATATACTTTTACATATTCTTGCATAATTATACCTGCACTGTGTACGTTTTGCGCATTAGCGACCTCTAGTGGTAGTTGTAGCTATAGCTGTATAATTTTTGTGACCACAATAATAGGATTCATAGGGATTGACTGTGTGGATGGGCACGTTTTATTCTTATTCTAACATGTATATCTTTAGCATTTCTTCATCTTTTTAATTCAGATTTCTTCTGTGACACCCACATCTGTTAATATAGTCAGATTTTATAAACTACATTATATTAACATAAGACAGTTAACATGGTATTATGACACACGACTAATTGTAATTATGTGAGTGTGTATTTATATTTTTCTTAACATAATCTTTTGAACATGTCCTCGGTATGTTTTCACGGCAGCCAGCCCTCCCAATAACATCACCCTGGATGACATGATGTCTTCAGCCAAGGACCTCTCCAATCTCACCCTGGCTCACGAGATCATCGTCAACCAAGATTTCCACGTGGAGCCTCCCAAACTGGCCCAGAACAGGTACACACGCAACGCGCTTCATCTCCTCACTGAACTAATGGTTTCATTGGAGAGAACAAGACAAGGAGAACATTTGTTCCTATTATATGTGATGCCCATATAGGACTGGCTCATAATTCAAAATATCTTCACATTGTGAAAGGGTTGCATTTATTTATCATGATGAATATTCTGTATCATTTTGTAATCATGATTAGGAAGGTTTCTCCATTACTAACAATGATTTGAAAAGTCAAGTAAACATCCAAGCATTCAATACTGGTACGTTTGCAATGTCTACATTTACATTTGTTTTGGAAATCCTTAACTTCACGTGTGATTTATTATTAATGTTGATCTGCGATGAATGTCCACATTCCATGATGACTGATCCATTGGTGCTCACATTCAGTTGGGATCGGAATAGTGCATGTGATTTATTTATTCACACATGTGCATCTTTCGGACTTGGGACTGGGCACAAGGGACAATACAGCGCTTGAGGCCTGTTAGACTTAGACTCTTTTGTTGTTTGAAAGTGTTGACATGACGTGGACGTTTTGTATTGTCTTAAAACGTCCCTTCTCCTCTCTGGAAGTTTGGAGAAGCTAGTGAGAGACACGGTCCACCGGGCCTACTGGGATATGCTGGCGTCCGAGCTCAATGACAACCCGCCCAAATATGAGCACGCCATCAGACTACTGGAGGAGATCCAAGAGGTCAGTCCACAGCTGCTCTCTAGGAATTGGTGCGTTCGTGCAGAGGGCCGCGTTTCTGACCAAATTGAAGCCCCGCATTGGGCTTCCAATCACCGTAGTGTGTGCAGGGTGCTCAAACTAGTCCAACTTTTGGTTGATGTTTTTAGGGTTAACCCTTGAATGACATGAAGTCTTGAAAATTGTAGCTGTTTTAGTTTTTCTCTAATTCAGTTATTTTGTTGTTATAACACACTTGGAAAGTGTTGGTTATTCTATTTGAATAACCATGTAAGTAATTCTGTATTTATGCTTGCCAAATGCCCTGTTTTATAAAGTAATGATTTTATTCTCCCACAATGCAATAGATTTTGCTGTCCTTCCTGTACCCGGGGGCCAATCGGATGCGCACCCAGATCATGGAGGTGCTGGACATTGAGCTGATTCGCCAGCAGGCCGACAACGACGCGGTGGACATCCAGGGCCTGGCCTCCTACGTCATGTCCACCATGGGCAAGCTGTGCGCTCCAGTCAGGGACGAGGAGGTGAAGAAACTGCAGGAGGCCAGAGGCAATGTGGTCACTCTGTTTAAGTAAGCTGCTCTGTTCACAGTACATTCACGTGCCGCCAAATGTTTTACCATCAGTTGTGAGGGTGATTAGGAATTACAAGCTATTTCATTGTAATATCATTGTAGTCATTTCAAAATTTGCCCCATCATAACATCACAAGATGGTACAGCCTACCTATTGGCTAGTCGGTTCATCATACATCTGGGTGGACACTTCCCATGTGTGATGTAACCAGTGGATAGATTTTGAAATGGCTTGGAATGGCTAAATAATAAATCCATTTCTGATTCTAATCAGCCTCACACCTGGGGCCCTTTTTAATGATGTGACTCAAAGGAATGACATGGGGTATTGATCTGTTCCGCCCACTCCAGGGAGATCTTCCGTGTGCTGGACCTCATGAAGATGGACATCATCAACTTCACCATCAAGGACCTGAGGCCAGAGCTGCAGCAACAGTCGGTGGAATACGAGAGGGCCAAGTTCCAGAGCATTCTGGAAAAAATGCCCAGTGAGTCCAATTCCAGCCGTTGAAGGAACGGGATAGTCTAGTCATTACAGTCTACCTGTAGGACTATAGATCCCTACCTGCTCATTAATGGCATGTATCTAAATAAATTCATGTAATGTCCTCCATTCAGGTGCTTTGGACCACACCACCTCCTGGATCAGGGCAGCCCTGGAGGAGCTGCTGGGTGTCATGAACCCCGCAGAGCAGAGCTCCGGACCGGGGAAGGGCCATAGAGCCCTGCCTCGTCCCTTCCTAGTCATGGACACCGCCTTCCTCCGAATCCTCTTTTGGGATTCGGCCAAAAGCCCGTTTCCAGAGGTGAGTCCCTGGTGTAAACTCAATAAAGACTCTTGATTCGTTCATAACTTTGAATGGAACCGTTGGCTTCGACCGAACAGACAGGGACTTCACAACGCAGCCGCAGATAGAGAGAGAAGTGTAGTTAAAAAACATACAATACAAGTGCGCCGGCAATATCAATAGAACTGTATAAACACCCCAAAGAACGCTGAGAAGTGTTGCATTCGCGCATCTGCGGTGGAGCTTAGCCATATGTGATTGACAGGCAAGATGGATTCCCCTGAATCAATCAGAGAAGAGGTTGCAGCAGTTAACAGCGCTAGAGTCTGCCTTTATCTCCCCGTGTTAGACCACTTTATTGAAGAGTGCTTATTGCAGACTTTGTGTGCTTTTAAGGACGTTAGTTTAAAAAAACACAAATCACAAAAGGCAGGGATTACGCGCACACCCAAATGATTCTCTCTGTAGTGCATTTTCGTTATTCTGTTAAACTGAATGGTGCCAACTGAATTTGTTCAACATGCTAAAAACGCGTCATCCACGTGTATTTTAACATTTTAATCAAGTCAAGCACCTCTACATTCCCTTCATCAATGGTTTTATCACAATCTGCTGTGAATAGAACTACCATAGGGTTAGGGTATGCACATTAGCCTATATTATAGTAGATAGTGTATATTTCAAATTGAATGCAGATGACATGAATGGATACATTGTAGTCCTATTGTGCTAACTCATTTAGTGGAGGCGCTGCATCTCACCTATAGAGCCCTGTAAAACTACAACTAGAAGTCTTCTTCTTCCTCATAGGTACAGTTATTACAGCTACTAACTAAATACAAGGCTCTCAGACAGCAAAATACACTCACTTGTATTGTTTTGCTCCGGCCATGGCATGTTTTTGCTGCATACGTTATTCAAATATTGTAAGTAAACGGATTCACCTCAACCGTGCGAAAAAGGATTTAAGGACTAAGGACGCGAGCCCCCCATCCGTGTGAGATAAAAAGATGCGAGCCCCCATCCGCGCAAGATAAAAAAAGATGAAAGATGAAATCTCCTCGGAGATGACGGCGAGCACTATGGCGACGTCATAGAGATCCACAAACCCAGCTTCATAGCATAGAAGCGCTTAGCTGGAAGCGAAGGAAATCTGTCAAGGTTGCACCAATGTGAAATATACCTGTTCTGTCTGTATATTATATACAATAGGCCTAATATTAAGTATGCCAAATATTAAATTGCACAATATATACAGTATATAGGCCTAACGCTAAATACAATAGTGTGTGTTCTTGTGTCTGAGACTTTATCACCTCTCTCTTCCCCAGACCCTGATGACGGACGAAGGGCGGCTGCTGGACCTCCAGAGGCAGCTACGTCAGCTGCAGGCGGTGAACCAGGTGTTGCTGATCGTCTACAGTGCCGTGGGCGGACCCATCCAGGGCCTCTCCTCACTGGCCGATAGACTCAAGAGGATGACCTGCGTGCTGCTGGATGGGATGCACAGCCCGTCAGTACATTCATTCATTCATTCATTCATTACAACACTTAAGAGCTATTATGTGAGTGTAGTTTGTTAGAAATGCCATAGCCATCCGCCAGTTATCAGTGAAATGCTCTGAGAATACTTGCCTCTGTATGTGACAATTTAGATTTTAGACCGCGTTCGGCTCATTTCTGACCAATCAGGGCATCTCTTCCATGATTGGTTCATCTATTGATTGTTAATCACATGCGTGTGAAACGCAACTGTGGCAAACATGACTGCCACATGCCACATAAGTGGCTTCTTAAAGGTTCCCCCAAAGAGCAGACACAGGAAGGTGGTGAAGAATCCGGTTTATTGTAAAGGTTTGCATATGAAATGAACAGAGCAGGTGGTAACTGTGCTAGCATGCTAGTGCTCTCGAGTGTGTGTGGTGGTGGCTGGTTTAACCTGTGGGCCTTGATTAGCCAATGGCCCACAGGTGTGCAGCCTCACCCAGCCAAACCAATTAGCCTGACTGGCTAGGTGAGACTGCTTAAACCAGCCACCAACCACACATGCCACAGCAACATTTCACAAGGGCAGAGAAACAGGGAGGGAGTATATAGGGAGGGGATGTTTTTTGTTGGTTGTTTGTTTTCACAATCTTGCCCTCTTTCTCTTTTTACGACTCTTGATTGAATGGTAAATGGGTTGCATTTGTATTGTGTTTAATGTAAAGCGCTTTACATTGCCCACGCATTCACCCATTCATACACCGACAGTGGTGTCAACCATGCAAGGCAACAGCCAACTCATCGAAAGAAGCTAGGATTAGGTGTCTTGCTCAGGAACACCACAACACTTAGGTAGGGGGAGCCAGGGATCGAACCAGCAACCTTCGGGTTGCCAGACAACCACTCTACCTCCTGATTACCTACAGCAGCAACTACAAAACTGAAACACAGATGGTTGTAAGATGTAGATTATCTGTGGGGGTAGGTAGCTGGTAATGCTTTCACCATGGCGCTTGGATGTATACAATGAATAAATAAATGAATTAATGATTTTAGTTTTCTTCTGTGTCCCATACCATATGGGATTGTATGACACACTCTGGAGTTTCATAGCTTACAAAACAAAACAAGAATCTACCATTTACCATTTACCTGTTATCCACCTCATAACATGAATACATTTGACTCAGTAAACTGGATGTGTCTCTTCCCCAGGGGGATGTCTCTGGAGGAAGGTAACATGTTAAAACTACAAAGCAGTATCGCAAACTTAAACTACTGTCAAACTCAAAGGTTTATTCATATTGCATGTTGACATTCATTTGTTCAAAGTGTGCATTCTCAGCACACTTGCAATGACCCAGATTGCATATACAACGTTGAAAAGAAGAGGCGTACATCAAAATACGATCAGCCATCAACAACAACATAAAACCAACAATATTAAGCTGCAAGGCATACACACACATCATCAGACGTCATTGTCATCAAAATGAGGCTACGCCAAACTCTCCAACTGCACCCTACTCTCATGTGATGGATCCTATTTGTCCTTCCTCTTCCCTTCACCTTAGGGACTTTGACCTGGAGGAAGCCCTCCGGGGGGTCAGCGGCCAGATCTGCTGTGAGCTCAACAAGTCCCTGACAGAGAGGGGCTACCCGGCCCTGACGCCAGTGCTGCAGGCCACGCTCACCGGCCAGGTCTGCAGCATCGTCCAGGAGGGGAACCCCATCCGCACCCTCGTTGGTAAGATGCTCTTCTTTCTTTTTTTTGCTTAACTTTTTTTATTTAACCAGGAAGGTAAGAAACTTCAGAAGCTCTACATTTACACATGAGCCCAATGTTTCATAAAAAAAAAAATAATAACATTAACACTAGGAAATCGGACATAAAATGCAAACTTAGTTAGCATTTGTCAACATTTTTCTAAGGCCCTCTGTCTGAAGGGCAAACACAGCACTACCACTACACCAATTGTCAAATCTGGACACCGTGGTTTTCAAACTTAAAGATATAGAACGATAGTAAATCAAAAATTAAGTCTTATTTTTTGTATAGTTACAATAATGTACGGTTGTCACAAAATCCCGCGGCACACACTGTTTGGGAACCGCTACCCTACGATCTTGATATTTAAAGACCAAAACAAACGCGCCAGCTACAAGGGTCCTTTTTAGGCTATGCCAGGAACAAAACAGATGGGTGAGGAGCTCCAAAGGCTACTTTGTTATCACCCTGTGTTCTAAGAGGTTATCTTCCTTGCCTCTCCCTCTTTACCCACCACCTCCTTCCCACGGCAGAGGAGCGCGTGCAGCAGTACTTCATGTCGCTCCTCTCGCGGCCGAAGCCTGCGACGAAGCTGGACCCGGTACCCGCCGGTCTGACCGCCATCAAGCCGGAGCTGGCGTCCCTGGGCGCGCGCTTCATGGTGCTGGTGGACTACAACCGCAGAGTCTACGGGCCGTTTTACTCCCGCATCCTCAAGAAGCTGATGTTCGATGACGCACCATCGACACTACCCACTCCTGCTGCTGCTGCTGATGCTGCTGCTGCTGCTCCTCCCACCCAGGATCCCTCCTCTCAGAACACGGCCACCCCCAGTTAACCTGTTCATCCCCATCGTACTCTATCTCCACCCCCTCACCCCCAGGGGATAATATCACTGCTTAATATCACTGCTTCTGTGGCAGTGAACTTGCACAGTCCCCCTTCTGCCTCTAGGTGTAGTAGTTTTCACCACTTCTGTTCATCAGGAGAACGCTAGGACTCAGGGGAAACTAAAAGGGCACAGGTCAAGAGATCAGGATCTGCCACGGTTCTGCCGTCCATTTTCTGCTACACGTTTTATAACATGACGCGATAGGACTTCATATGTGGTGAGTTAACATTGTGAGTCAATGTTTGCATAAAAGGGAGTAGGCTTACTCTTTTGGTCAATGTTGTGTTAAAGGAATCTAACAGAAGATGCAACAAGAAGGGCCGAGTCTTCTGTGTTCTGCTGTTACTATAATGAGGTTCATAGAGCAGAGAACAAGCGGCCATCTTGAACGTTCAAATGAACGAAAACATATAACATTTCAGATTAATATTCTATGGATCACACATAATGTGCTGGTATTTTTTTATAGATACATTCTGACAAAGCGACTACGATTTTTGAGTGTGTTGACATTATAGAGATGGGTTCAATGTGCCCGTTCACTTGATTAACTTGTGGTTAACAATTAAAATGTGTTCTTTTTGTCTGTCAAACCGACCACAGAACAGCCAAAGATTGAGGAGAACAAATGGCGTTGGATTCTGGCTTCTTAAAAGTAAAACAAAGATGTTTGCATGATTACGTTTGTTAGTTAGTTCGTTAGATTTTTATGGTTTATTGTTAGCCTACTTGTGTAACTTCATTCAGTTTTGCATGTATTCCGTTTATTTACTATCATTGGTAACCATGGTAGTGTTTTTTTTTTTATTGTTTGTTTGTTTGCTTGTTTGTGTTACAATTTATGGTACAGTGGCTTGTTGTCATGGAAACGCCATATGTACCTGCATGTGTCTTGTTACAAGCCATCCCGTGGCCCCTCTAGTGAAAAAGGTGCTGAACGGCCAGCAGAACCATTCTGTGTCCAAAACCTCTCATCCTGGACCTCAATATGACCGTTTATGTTTGGGGAAGAAAAAAAAAATGATGTTGGGAATACTTGATGATTCTTATGTAGATTCTTTCTGTAGCATTATATATAACATATTAATATAATAAAATTGAATGGGAAAAACTTGGATGATGTGTGTGACTATCTTGCATATTACATTTACATTTAGAGCATTTGGCAGACGCTTTTATCCAAAGCGACTTACAAAAAAGTAACACATTTGTCGAAAGAGGGAGACAACAATATATCGCTGAAGGTAGACTGCAATTAGAATAGAACAAGTTACAAGCATTCCTGGTTGCCAGGTCAATAGAGCAAGTTTACAAACTTACAGTTGCTAGGTTGGCTCCTTACTGTACAACAGCAGGTAGCCAGGATAAGGTGCTACACAAGCTAAGTTATATTTCAAGTGCTGTGACATACCAGCGTGCATACAAGACATCCGCAGTGTCATCGTAGGACAAACACAGGGGTCACACGTAACACTAATTACGGGTCTGCTACTTACATGTACCAGGGCATGGGTGGTAGACTGAACTAGT
>OMKP01086474.1:0-12800 GCA_900302375.1 Bathygadus melanobranchus | reverse complement strand
ATAAAAATAATAGCTGCACAGTAGATGACCTCTCACCCCTGGCCAATTACAGGAGTGCATTTACCTTGAACAAAAACATGTTTATGTGCATGAGTAGGAGAAAGACATACAAAGAGCTGTGTGTGTGTGTGTGTGTGTGTGTATGTGTGTGTGTGTGTGTTTGACAGGGACAACGTTGGAATCAATGGACTTTCTTTGGTTCACTCTCCATTCAAGTGATTTTCTTTTCATTCACAGGAGGGATGCAGACCTACGCTAATTTCATAGTAATAACAATAATTATAGTCATTTTTCATGATATAATTTGACATTTTTCAAGATGGACGTGAAAGACCTACAATTTTAGCCTACAAAATATGACTGACGTTACCAGGGGATGTGTTCTGCAGCTGATAATACTACATTTGACTATATATGTGTAGCAAACCTAGCTGCCACACGCCACATAAGTGGCTTCTTAAGGGTTCTCCCAACACAGCAGGACACAAGAAGGTGGCGAATAATCCAGTTTATTGTAAGTTGTGAAATTAATTGACATGGTCAGAGCAGGTGGTGTCTCTGCTAGCATGCTAGCGCTCTCCCCACTGTGTGTGGTGGTGGCTGGTTTAACCTGTGGGCCTTGATTAGTCAATGGCCCACAGGTGTGCAGCCTCACCCAGCCAATCCAATCAGTCTGACTCTGGCTAGGTGAGACTGCTTAAACCAGCCACCAACCACACACATGCCACAATATGTCTGTCTATGTATATTTATTGAGCTAGTGAGTCATTTAGACACTTGAATCTTACTTAACAGGGTGGGAAACATTAGGCACTGTGTCTGCTGGATAAAACATGTAGCAGCCACTATTGTTTTGCACTATGATAATGAAAATCAAGAAATGCATGAGTATGCTTTGTAAAATATTTTTGGAAATACATACGTAAAATAGGCCTATATTTGCATATTTTAAATATTCCCAGAAAACACCCCCACCAAAATGGTACACTCCCCACAGCGTGCCGGGAACACCCCTATAAAGATGCAATGGTAACGTCGAGGAGGTTCTGAGGTAATATTGCAAATAGTTTGCATTTAATTGAATGTATTAATGCACTGATTAATGCACCAATAAAGAAATAGAAATAAATAGAAATGAACCTTACAGTATGTCGTCTCCACATGGCTATACAGATGGCTATCGAATGTTGTAGTAGTTTGATTTCTTGAACAAATGAATAACGACTGACATCAGCACAAGCTGTACATCACGGTCATTTTGCACTGCAGGCTTGCCTCGGATATTCCAACAAGCGCTTCCTTTTCTGTCTCACATTTGGCCATCCAGATAAATCAGAACTTTAATACATATATATCCTACCCGCCACAGTGGCAGGTGGGTTTGATACATTTACCTGACAAAGACAAAAGCTACCTGCATTTGACGGGTGGGGGGGTGCTAATATCCCACCCTGCAACTTGAAGTCAGATACATCGTTGAGGAGCAGGTAGGAGTTAGGGCATATTGCTCAAGGCTTCCTCCAAGTAACACTACGGAAATTGGGGATCAAACCCAGTACCTCTTGGCTGGGGGTCGTCATTCGTCAGACACCCTAACCGCTATCCTTGTGGTCGTTCCGCCAGTTTGGATTTTGCATTTGGAATATATTCCTCATATATTCGGTCATTCCTCGCAAAAAGTGCAGGGATTTAGAGGGAGAGGAGGGAATTGGTGTTCCCTTTACACATGCATGAGAGCCGTCACTCTCCCTGGACCTCTGAGGGTGTGTGTGTGGGTGTGCTCCACACACACACACACACACACACACATACACATACTCAGACGGACGTGCCACAGCGTCCTATCTGCCACCATCTGCTCCTCCCTCCTCCTCCCGTGCCCCATCGTGATCTCCTCCATGCTAGGGGACTTCACATATCACAAGTGTGTGTGTGTTTGTGTGTGTGTGTGTGCGTCTGTGTGTTGCAACAGTTCAGGTTCCAGATTATTACAGCAGATGATGAGAGAATAAGTTCACTAATTAATTAATAAGTTCCACTGGCCAACAGTAGTTGGAAAAAGAAGGATATGTGAATAGAAAGCATGTTGAATACATGCAGTGAATGAATCCAGTGAAATGAATGACAGAGAGAGTGTACCTCTATGCATGTTGTTTGCTGAGTTTGTTGAAACTACTTGGCAACATTGTTTTTTTATGATCCATTAAAAAACATCCATTTTAAAGCTTTTAAAGATACTAAATAGAGAGATAGAGCGAGAGCGAGAGAGAGATTTAAGGATCAAGTCTCACCATAAAGATTTTGTCCTGGAGAAGGTCTTGTCGACTCTGCAGAGACAAAAAGAGACAGATAATGATTAGCACGAGTAAGATTATGAGGAAGATCATACCTTACAAACAGCAATGTTGCAAATAAACACAATGTAGCAGACAAGACTGCACACAATTACTAACAATACATGTTTTATGTATTATTTATCTACCAATGTGTCTCTTTTCAAAGCTATATCATTGTTTTTGTTTGAGCAAGACTTTGGAGTGTTACCATGGATACCATGGCTGGTGCGTACACATTGAATGTAGTCTACTTAATTTACATATCTCAGTACTGAAAAAAAAACTACTTAAAACTACAACTAATTCTGATCATTTTAATGACAAGCACAACCAGTATCTTCCGTCTCGGAGCAGACAACACCAGACAATTTTGGTCAACACATAACAAGCATCCACCATGAAAGCTCACACAAACCAATTACTATTCAACACTGTGGAGCTGTTTGACATCAGAAGGAATGATGGAACACTTCCAGTGTTTTCTCCCTCTTCGGTCTTCTGTCTCTCTCTATCACTTGTCCCCTCTTCTTCCTGCTGACAGCTGTTTGCTAGGTATAAACACAGTGGCTCCGAGACATGATGGAAGGTCTGCCGTCAGGCACCAGGCCAGGCTCCGGAAGCCCTCCAAAATGGAGTCTTGGCCCAAAATGTCAAACGCCCAAAGTATTTACAAATGAGTAGTGATGACTACAAATGACTATGGACGGCACTAGCTCAGGAGGTAGAGACGGTTGTCTGGCAACCGGAAGGTTGCTGGTTCAATCCCTGGCTCCCCCTAGCTAAGTGTCAAGATGTCCCTGAGCAAGTCACCTAACCCTAACTGCTCCCGATGAGCTGGTTGTTGCCTTGCATGGACCGCCATCAGTGTATGAATGTGTGAATGTGAGGCAATGTAAAGTGCTTTGGATAAAAGTGCTATATAAATGAACCATTAACTATGACGAGTCTATGGGCAAAGGGTCTAGAAGGGTCAAAACAATTCAATCGAAGTGATCAAAACTGACTGAAGCTGCTATATCTGAGAAAGGGAACCACTAGGTTTTGAAAAGAAAACCACAGCAATCGATTGAAGGCTGTTGTTTAACTGAAGGGCGGATTATGTTTCTTCATAGGTCCATAGGACGTTCGGCAGGGTCAGGAGCGGCTGGCTAAATCCCCCAGGATCCTGTACTGCCCAACTCAAACCTCCTTACCTAAACGCACCTAAACATCTATATGTCCTTTTGTTTTTTCATTCCATCATGACCGTCAGAAGGACAAGCCTGTCTGTCTGTCTGTGTGTGTGTGTGATGTGGATACGTGCGTGTGTGTGTGTGTGTGTGACAGCTTGTGTGAGCTTGATAGCCAGAAAAAAGGTAAATTAAATAAAATTAAGAAAAACATTTCAAATAAAAGCGTGTTTACCAATGCAGATATTTATCAGGAGGTGAAACACGTCTCTCACTCTGCATGCCAACCACCAATCAAGTCTGGAACATTCTCCCTGGATGCAGCGCTGTGTGTGCCTCACAAAGCAAACGCAGACGTCGACTGTGGCCAATCAATCAAGTACTAATCACCACTTAGCCCAACCCCCCCACGGGGCTAGCCAATCGAGTAATTGCTATTGTCATTCAGGGCCTGACACAGTCTCAGCAACATCCAGTCTATTCTTCAGCCAATAGAGTAATGAAAATAGCTCCGGGGGGGAATTGTTTTGAGAGAGAGAGAGAGAGAGAGTGGTTGTTGGAGGAAAGAAAAGGTTCGTGTAGAGAGTTGAACTGATTGTCGATCGAGGTGAGCTCCCACTCCCAGTGGTGGAGGGAGAGGACCTATAGCTGAACATCTGACCCACCTTTCAACCTCCTAACCAACTGAATGTCAGCAGCGGATCGGCTCAAAGACAACAGCATGAGCCTTGTGGTTCCGGCTGTTAGGCTGTGGGCTCTACGTTGCCATGACCTTGTCCAAGGAAATCGGTGTTGGAGTATTAGTACACTTTTTGCACTGCTACCTTGGACCATGCAAATGTTCCTACATTTCCTAACGGAAAAGGAAGGTCATTTGAATTGAATTGAATGAATACACCTATTTCCATGGACATCATAATAGTGGGGAATGGAATAATTGCTTTGTATTTTTGTATTATTATTATTATTTATTTTCATTATTATTATTGATATAGTTATTATTATAACATACAAAGCAATTATTCATAATAACTGCACAATTGTTATCATGGCACAATCATTTAGTTTTGTACCTATCCAATGCTATAGCTTTGCATCATTGTCACCTATGTAATGTCATATATTATAATATTTATACTATTTTCCTTTGCCATGACGTTCTGCTTTTCTAATCCGTTAGGTAGTGATTTGTAATATCCATATAGCTGAGAGTATACTGCTATGTTGACATGACAGTAATCCTTATTTGATTTACAGTGTGGCTGATACTGATATCATAGTGTTTGACACCTCTCCGATGTCCTTCAGAGCATCGCAAGAAATCTGGAGAAACTTGGATACTGCAATTAAATAATGGCAGTTGAATATGAATCCAGTCACTGACATACACTGTTGAACTGAGTTAGTCATTTGTGAAATCTAGTTTTTTTTTAAATGATTTAAATAATGTATTAGCATAGATGACGCATGAGAGGGACTAGTGGTCTGACAGTAACATACCTGTGCCACTAGGTGGCAGAGTGGAGTTGGGTGGCAATATGCTATCTGATTCCAATGCTGACTAACTTGAACACATCTTCACGTCAAGTCAACAAGGGCAGCAGAAGTGCAATGCATTCATGTGGAACATCCTACTATGTGTATGGTACACATAGTAGGATGTTCCACATGAATGCATGTGCCTGAGTATATTACGCCAAGTGGGCACACAGTGCACCCCCTTGACTTAGTAAATTGTAAAGCCCTTAATCACATGTACAGTCTCAACTGGCTTCAGGCGCAACCTCACCATAGGAAGCCACAAAACAGCAAAAGAGACCCCCAGTTACCCGGTGAACTAGGAGTGAGTTCATTCAAATGAAGGCCAAGGAATGAAAAAAAGCAAAGCAAAAAAACATCAGGATTCAGAAAGTTAAACTTAGTCCAAGTAGGGCTGTAGTATAGACTCAAAAAGAGTGTAGGACGAAAAATCAATCATCGAGTTGATAACCAAACCCCAACACATTCAGTTCTGTACACACCCCACTCTTGTACACTGTATCAGCTGTCTGATACGTTGATACTTCTTCAAACTGCATTTTGACTATCGATGTGGGGGTGCGTGTGAAGGAGGTGTGTGTGTTTGTGTGTGTGTGTGTTGCTGTTATGGTGTTCGCCTTGCCCTGGTGTTTAAACCTCAAATACCAGTGTGTTCGACAGCCCTCTGCCACACCTTGTGTTTGTGCTGACAGGTGAAGAGGCCTTGCCTTCTACCGTGAACAACATCGAGGCAAAACAAACCCCAGCGTTATCAACAAACAGCTACACCTCCACCTGCCTGTTACACAGTTACATAGGAAATTAACCAATCCCATTTTGATAATGGATGGATGGCCTAACTAATGATTCAGAAATGACAATATGTGGTCCACGGATCATTCTAAAATCAATACTTTAGTGTTTCTTTGCTGCTTGTCAGAAAACGCATGCAAATTGAAGCCATCACTTTGGATTTTATAGACTAAGTGATCAATCGAAAATAATGAAAATAATCGTTGGTTGCCCGCCCTACCTGCCTCCCACTCAACTGGACACATTTATTCACAGATGAATCACAAATGTTGCCTGCACTTAAATCTCCATTTGCATCTCCAAGCACCATTTGCCCCTTACATATAGAAAGGTACTGAATAAGAGTTATCCACTTATCTGTTGTCATTAGGTCTATTTCTTCTTCCACTGTGCCTTAACATGCTGCACATGTTGTTCCAAGTCTATGTTATTTGTATAGCCCTTAATCACAATTACAGTCTCAAAGGGCTTTACAGGCCATATATTTATGACACCCCATAGCCCTAGCCCCCCAAAGCAAGAAAAAACTTAATTTTTTTCTTAATTAACAAGGAAGAAATCTTGAGAAGGAACACAGAGTGGGGATCCCTCCTTCCAGGGACAGTTCGGAGTGCAATGGGTGTCATAGTGGACATGCAGAATATTGAGCAAACATTTTAAGTACATATACTAGATGGAATATTAATAATGTCTATGGTGATGAGGTGCTGGCTGGTGAGCAAGCTGGTAGCCGTCAGGTGGGGTGGCCAGGTATCCAGTCCTGATCAACACACTAAAAACAGAGACAGCATTATGGTTAGATGGAGCATGGTAGACAGGGAACACGAAGGGAGCCTCTAACCTAGAACCTATCGGCAGCAAGGGTAGTACTGACAACAAGTTGATTTAGCTGTAATGAGAGCTGGGGGGAACTCCTAGGAACCAAATGAGAGAGTAAACAGGTAGGTTTTACGTCTAGACTTAAACATTTCAGCAGTCAGCTTCCCTGATTACAGGTGGCAGACTGTTCCACAAATAGGGCGCTCGATAAAAGAATGCTCTGTTTCCTGCTGATTTCCTGTTTACTTTTGGAATTGATAGAAGGCCAGCTCCTTCCATAGTCCTTTATGTCGCAGTGCACCAAGCCAAATAACTTGTATGTTCATTCCTTGTGTTTTTCTTTGGGAAATGATTAACAAAATGTAAAGACAGTGAGGAGATGGATAGATAGAATGTAGGAAAATGTAGATTCATCAAGTCCATCGCTATGAAGCGTACGGTTCTGCTGCATTGGCAGATATTTGAAATGTTTTTTAATCAATTTAATTTCACTTGATCCTTTGAGGCGTTTCTAGGTCACGGAGATTTGGTGGCTCAGTATCTATATTCTTGGTTTGATGTTCATCTTCAAATGTCAAAGAATCATCCAGGCGGTCGTATTTAAATCTTGCGGAAATATAACTTACATGAATAACTTGTATTTACAGTTTCAGAAAGGGGATAAGGGTTACAAAAGATTGAGCGACCTTGAGACGCTTGAGTCAACCGAAACTGCATATGAAGCCCCGAATGGCCGCCTTGACTGTAAAACTTAAGCAGAGCATTCCCAGTGCAACCTATTCCCATTAATCTTTCCTTTTAGGTTGAAGGCCTGAGTCCAGCATGCGCCATTACTCAAACCATGATGGAAAAGGCCGTCAGAGCAGCTGTTTCATTAACCCACCATCAGCAGTGGAGAACACCTGAGCCTGACAAATAAGGGTCATCATCAGCCTCTAAATGTCTGTGGGCACCAGCATGTGTACAGTATAGGCTGCTGTGATGTACCGTCCTTCACATATTGTGTGGAGTATACCGTTCATCAAAACACTCAGTCATTCTAAATGGGATATTTAGCACAACACACACACATAATACAACATGCATCCACTACTACAGACAAGCAATGCTTGGCATATGCTCTTTATAGCCCCTTAACAGTCCATTGCTGATACACTGGACCACTGCAACAGACAAAGGTATTTGGTATTTGGTCAAAATATTATCCAAATATTATTCAACAAATGTTACATTTATTGTATACATTCAAAACGCTGATGTATATTTTTGGTGGCATGGTATTAAAGTATAGATAACCATCAATATTTAGTGTTTAGGATTGACAGGGTTAACTACTGATTGGGTACCTTGGGTAACCGTCTCTACTTCCTGAGCTAGGGAAAATACTTTTAAATAGCACGCACTTCTGAAGACATAAATGTCCTGGAGGTGCAGGAAACATTTCCACAAATTCACAGTTCACAGTATTGATTGAAAAAGTAATTACAGTGTACTGCAACAGCTCAGCCAATCAATAAATCAACATCCGACTCATAGTGAATATTAATATTAGTTATTGATGGTCAATATTTGCGTTTTCTGACTCAATAAGTGCCATTCAAACAAAAGGAGTGCGTCTGAACTGAGGAGGAGGACACAGCATGACAAAAACAAATAGATTTTTACAGACACATGTAACAGTTGTAGTTTGTCGTTACAACAGAATATATTTGTTATGAATCCAAACACACGGCCAAACTCTGCAAAAGGTTATGTAGGTGGACTACCCAACTCCCTTCATCATCATCATCATCATCGTCATCATCATCATCGTCATCATCATCATCGTCATCATCATCATCATCATCATCATCAGTGTCGTTTGAGGTTCGACTGCCGCCCACGCAACCCTATGTAAAACGTACCATTTATGAAAGATACCTAACACTGCCTACTCCTTAATTACTAAAGGTCACTTTGGAGGAAAGTGTCTGTTGAATTGTTAATTACACCAAACAAAAGCAAAATCAGTCCTCTTCTACCATCATTTCCAATAGCTTTTTTTCCTACTTTACCCAACGACTAAACAGGATAAAAATATATTCCCCAGAAAATCTTAAATCAGCGTACAAAGCACCATATTACTGTGTTAACATTTTGGCAGAACGGGGTCTAATTTGCAGTCTTGTTTGGTTTATAATTTGGTTTGAAATGACAAGCAATCAGATAATTGTTATTGGTGGTCATTTCCGTAAAGCTGTTTTGTTTGTAAAAAAGCCCAAAAAACAACACATAACAAATAACATCAGGCGAGAAAAAAACATGGTGGCTATGATTTCCCTTTGGTGATATTAGCTTTATTTTCATTCCATATTCATTTAACATTGCTTTCTCACCCAATACTTTTCAATGAATACATGGGTGTATATATATGAAAAAGTTTAGAATTGCAAAACAAATTAAATGTATTCAGTGAAGAAACAAACAAACTTGATGAGCTGCCAATGAGACAGACAATGTAGAAAGTGGGGGAAGGATAGTATAGTGGTTAGTGGGTGTGAGTTAGTGGGTTAGTGGCTAAGTAGCTTTGGATGTTAAATGGCAATAGTAAATAGCGTACACCTTCACCTTCAGATGAGCGTTATCTCACCATTACACTCATGACGCAATACTAAATCAGCAAATCTGTCTTGGCTGTATTCTCCAAAGGGGCCAGGAGCCAGGCGGGAGGGTGGTTAACACAGAATATTAAGAGGCTTGTGAATGGAAGTGTTTAGCCAACCATTGAAAGACAATGTTAGAGGGTAATCAGAGGGCGTATCTGGGCTTGATACGGTGATGTAATGCCATGTAAAACAGGACAATTAAAGGGTGGGGGGGGGGTTGATTTGATCATTTAGGACTAGAAAATAACTTAGGAAATAGCTGGAATACCTACTGCTTAATTTCAATGTTAATCAAGACCCAGTTGTTGGTTAACTGCCCACACTCGATTACAAACAACTTGTAGAAGATAGGGTGATTTGAATTTTAAATGACTAGATGTCACGCTTGGTTGAATACATGCATAATATGAGCTAATTAGGTTGTTTTTTTACTTAAATTAATTTCTTTAAGGTAGAGCACACATAACTGATGTAAATGAGACTGGGGAATGATACCAATTGGAACAGTGGTGATTGTGAAGGAGCAAAACTTGGAGTATTAAAAAGTGACACATTCCCTGACGTATTCAGGGAAGCATTTAAGGATTAGGCCTGTAGAGCAGTGGCTCCTAACCATACATTTAAGTTGTAGGGCATGATTATGAAAAATATCACACACAGTATTACTATTACTATATAATACTATAAATGACTAATATATAAGCAATGTTTGCAATATTTCACACAGTTAAACAAGTATCTAATGCATACAGGTTCATAAAAATCAGACAGGCAATTTCATTATTTGTCAAATAAGTATTGAAATAGAGACCTTGCAATACATTGGGAACCACATGTATAGGGCAGTCTGTTGACCTCAGGAAATGACTTCAACAGGTCTAATGCTGATCCCTGTTAATATGGTAAATGGATTGCATTCGTACAGTGCTTTTATCCAAAGCGCTTTACATTGCCTCACATTCACCCATTCATACACCGACGGCGGTGTCAACCATGTAAGGTGACAACCAGCTTGTCGGGAGCAGTTAGGGTTAGATGTCTTGCTCAGGGACACCTCGACAATTAGCTAGGCGGAGCCGGGGATGGAACCAGCGACCTTCCGGTTGCCAGACATCCGCTCTACCCCCTGAGCTACTGTCGCAACAGTAGCTGGTGGTAAAACACATTAAGTAAAAACCTTAAAGTGTAAGTGAACAGTGTGAAATGTGTTTTGGGTTAGGGTTAGGGTTCCAGAAAGAAGGGGACGTGCTATCTCCATGTTTACGGCTCACACCAACATATTTTTTAGCTAGTACACGTCGTTGGGTATGTTATGTGCTATAATGAGCGGTGTTGAAGCATAACCCTCCCCCACCTCATTAACTGCTCGCCAGACCCACACACAAAACATGATTTGGGGTTCATTGGCACTGAAGAGTTGGAATATCTGGTTGTTCTTGACAACCACATTTGACAGCTTCAGGTTTAATGGCCAATAGGGGAGGGAAGCAGGAAACATTCAGAGCCACTGGAAAAGGCCAACCATGCGTCACTTATCTCTTAAATAACAATTGCACTTGCTTATATTCCTATACAGGACCTCTGAATAATGTATGAACAATTGTCAGTGCTCTTGTACTGCAAATGAGAACAAAGTAAGTAGTACAGTAACTTACTTTCCTCTGTTGGGTCTGGCACAGCACAGTTAGAGTCATATTCTGCTTAATTTCCTCCTTGTGTTCTATGTTAGCCCCCTCTGGTACAACCCACTGAAGGTCCATGACAAATTAGTCTTAGCTAAAAACTCAAAACATACACGACAATGAGGGAGGAGCCTGTGGAAGAGGTTTGAATGACAACACACACCATGTAGATGCCAGGGTGGTTGTTGCACAGTTCATCTCATACCACCACAGGGACAAATCTTTCATCCCCTGACTTCTATCTCCCGTCCTCCACAGGCGCTTCCAAAAACACTCGCTTTTTAAGGTGACTCAACAAAACAAAAACAAACTCAAATGTCACCGTGAAACTAGGCCCAGTAGGCTATTTTATCAATTCTGACATTTTTATGTTCTGCAGTCTGTAGCAGAACGCTGCCGTCAAACTGGTATGTCCGCGAATGTTTTAAATGTCACATTCAGAAAGCTGATATGCTACACCATGCTGTTAATATATATACCACCAACCTGGTTTGAACAAATGTTGAATACTGTTATTTCAGTCAATTTCAATTAATCACACTCTGCAACAGCAACTTTGTTGCAGAGTGAAAACCCAGAAAAGTTGGACCATTTATTGTCATTATCATTTATGTAATTTTCCGAATCGGTCAAATCAGAGCGGTCCAACTTTTCTAATATGAAGTTGATATTTTCACAACAATTTTGTTTTATTAGAAAATAGCCAAGTGTGATGGTTCCCCTTTAATCAAACCATTTGAAATCTGAATAGTTCCATTTATATTACTTTAACATTCACACTAACGTTTCCCTCTTTAAATCTCTCTCTTTCTGTATCCCCAGACATGTTTCCATCTGCCCCGTCTCACAACAGCCTCTTTTACAAAGCCTCCTTGCTGCAGGAATGCTGCCGCTTCATTCCGCCTCACCTTCTGTGTAAAAGCTATGAACCCAGAATGGGCAGGTCATTTTCCTTCCACCTTTATGCCAGCAACGACTGTCCCGCTATTTATCCTAATGTTGATGTAATCTTAATCAAACCTGAGCCATGGGCCCATTTCTATGTGTCTAAACATAAACAACTATGTGAAACAACATTCCAAGCAACCGGGCCACCCATTCCAATCCCGCCGACAACTTCCCAGCTGTTACTCCATTGGGTGATTACCCACAATTGTCTAATTCAGTCAACAATAATCGCGTCTTGGAGCCAAATTACAGTGAAAGCATCGATCCATTATATGACTCCATCTATCAGCACATTCATTGACATCAACATTTGCTGTAACGCTTCTCATCTGGCTCCTGTTCCTGCCGGGCCAGGAGGGTCCTTCCACAACATCTCCTCACACAGCCCAGGCCAACATTAATGCTAACTGCTACTTGCTACGTAAATACGTAAACAACACCATAACCCTGACGATTAAATGGTGTGGGTCATGTTTGAAGACGGATGTAAAAAGAAGGGCCTTGGTTTGACCCTCTGTTCTCCTTACCCCCCGTAGGCACCGAAGGTGAAGCTTCTCTTTCTCTGGGACATCCCGGTGAAGAACTGGACACACACACACACACACACAAGCGCGGGTTGCCTTGGAAGTTTAGCGGCCGTACAAACCCCCCCCGAGTCCCTCAGCTCCCGTCGTCTCTTTCTCAGTTTCTCTATTGACGTCTCTCTCCCTCTTTCCATACTCGTGCATCTTCCTCTCCGTCTCTCGACCCCTCCCTCTTTCACTCAGCCCTTGTACCATCAGACGGAGTGAAGGGAGAGAGAGAGAGAGAGAGAGAGAGAGAGAGAGAGAGAGAGAGAGAGAGAGAGATCGATCTGTGCTTGTTTATGTG
>OMKP01086471.1:0-14039 GCA_900302375.1 Bathygadus melanobranchus | reverse complement strand
GTTGATTCCACTAGATGGCGCACTCCAAACACTACCGACCGTTGCTAGAGCCGAAAAGTAACGACATAAAACACTGCGCAGCTCTTAATTTTTATCAGAGGGATTACTTATCATTTTGAGATCACGGAGGAATTTTTGGCCATGAAGTCCATAAAGGGGCAAAAAAGGGTGACCAACAACACTGTTCCCACTGAAACTGAATACACGTTTTCTTTCCTGTTCAGGTAATGGTTTTCACATGTTTATTATTATATAATTTATATTAGTCATATCATTATATAATTTAGGCTATTAGTTAACCCTCCCCCCAGTCTGCTACTGGCCCGCCCGCCTGTCAATTTTAAAACCCAGTGTGGCCCTTGAGCCAAAAAGTTTGCCCATCCCTGCTCTAAAGACAGTGGAGATGGTTGTAGACTTCAGGAAGGACACACCTCACCAACTGTGGGGTCCTTCTACTTCTTGGGTACCATGGAAGGTACCTGCGCTACATGCTCAACCATTGCACGTGCTCTTTGACATGTTCTTCTGTGTATGCACCATCAGACCAAGACACATTGCTTGTATGTGTAAACCTACTAGGCAATAAACCTGATTCTGATTCCGATTAAGTTCTTTGAAGCTTCCAATGGCTCGCTTATGCCTTATATTTACTTGTATTGATTTTACCTGTATTTATACGACACCTGACCCGCATGCCGCCTCCAGTGCGCTTTGACGCCGGCGCGCGACCTTGCGTCACGGCCCCTGCGTCACCTTGCGTCACAGCCCCTGCGTCGACGTTGCACTGTTTGGGTCGTATTTGTCCCAAGATGGCGCTGCACCTGTTCCATCCGCGTTAACGCCTGTGTTCTGTGCGATTAAAGTCAACCACCGCGGGAACAAATCCGGTGGAAACACATTGGCCCCGCGTAAGTGTCATTTTTAGCGACGGAAAACCAACGCTTTTTGAACATGTCGACGGAGGAATTGTCAACGTCGGACAGCGAAGGTGCGCTGGCCGGAGCCGGGGAGCGATGGGCTCCAGTCGGCGCTGTCGCCAGCCCAGAGGAGGAGAGCGGAGCCGGGGGCCGTGCGCCACCCAGACAGCGGGGCTCCTCTCCGGCCAGCGTGGAAGACACCGCTGCCAGGCTAAGGAAGCTGGAAGAGGAGCAAGGCTTACTGAACTCCTCTCTGCTCGCTCTCACGTCCCACTTCGCACAAGTCCAGTTTAGACTGAAGCAGATAGTCCACGCCCAAGCTGATGAGAAGGAGAAGATGTTGTTCGAGCTTGAGGAGTTTGCCTTCAAGGGTTGCCCTCACGTTGTGGGGTGCAGGTCGCAGGATGCCAAGCATCTCGAAAACTCGGTGAGTGGCCTTGTTCCCCCTGTGATCCAAATGGAAAACGGCAAGGAGTGACTTCATCTGTACACACAGAGACGAAGCAAATAGCCTCAATATATGTCCCATTCACAACATTAAAATAGCAGCAGTAATGGCAGTACTGTATTACATTATACTCAGAGCTGCCCTCATTACTTCTAAGGCTATTTATGTAGTCATTTCCTCATAACGATTGAATGTCACACAGACACACACATGTCCATTTGCTTGATCAGTCAAACCCCATATCTGACCACCAGTCAGTAACGTCATGGTAGTTGATAGATATCATGTCATGATGGAGATACATCCAACCATATGGAAATGTTTGCACAACGATTGGGAACACATGAATATTGTCCCTGTGCTCGCACACACAGTCATTATCTGTGCGTTTCCTCATGCTGGTTCACTTCCCCATTGGCCAATAAAGCCTGTTCTGTGGCATTATGTATGGCTGCTGTGCTAGCCTCCTCTCCCTCTTGTGTGTTATCTCTGGAGGGAAAACAGTGCTGTTTGACACCCAAGTGGGTGTGCGTGACTCGCAACGCGATCAGAACATGCCTCCAGCCAATCAGGGTCTATTTAATTACAGCCTCTGTGTGCACAGCAGCACCTCAGCACCTGAGATAACTGCTCTGTACCCTTCCCCCCCCCACCCCCACCCCCCATTGCTGCTGTTGACTTCATGCAACTGTTCCCCTTCACCCTCTAACAAACACTGGCCTTGATGTCTATTTGTGTATTACATGTGTATTGTGTATTACATTTAAATGTATTTTTCTCCTTGCTTCATGCTTTACCTGCAGGAGGACTTGGTGAGTTTGAATTATCGCACTTTGTGGTAACAAATGTTGTGGTGGTTCCATGCTATGTCAGTCTCCCGAAAGCATAGGATAGGCTGATTGTTGTAATAGTAAATTTGTTCACGTTGTGGACTGCTAGCATAGCTTCAGTAAGCTCTCCTAATAATTTAGCCTAAACAAAATTCCTCCCCCACACGAGCAAATAAGTGTTTTCCCCCTGAGGGTTCAGCACAACAACACAGACAGCATAACATTCACTTATATTCCAGCACTGGTCCGTCCATGGCCGGGATATGTACAATGAATTATTAACGTGTCATTGTTTAAATATATAGATTGTATATTTATTTGAAAGCAAATTCGAACATTTCATTACCAATGCATTACACAGAAACAACAAGGAGGAATAACACATTTTTGTAGTCAATGTAAAACCATACCTTTAACATAGTTCATCTTATCACTGGGCCTTCGTTTTTGGAGAGTAGCTGAATAATGAATACAAAGGGTGTTAATCAGCTCATGAAAAGGCTGATTTGAACACAATTCATGATTCATTGTGAGATCAGCTTGCTCCTGGTTTGGTGGCTTGTTTTGTTGGTTTTTGGATGTTACTTTTTGTAAGTCGCTTTGGATAAAAGCGTCTGCCAAATGCTCTAAATGTAAATGTAAATGGATGGACCCAAGCACCCGTCTTTGTCCACCTCTCTCCTCCTCACACGTATTTAGTGTCAGTCATCAGGGTCGCTGTGTGTCTTATGTCTTATTACGCTTATGTTACTATGGTTCACTGTGCCACTGCCTCACTTTCCCACACTGATGTGCGTCTTGTTTTCCTGCCCCTGTCAGAGCGAGAGGGAGAAGCGGGAACGCTTGGAGGCCCAGAGAGAGAAGCAGAAAGATCTGATCGTCCAGCTCAAGACGCAGCTCGATGATCTGGAGCAGTTCGCCTACCAGGAGGGCAGCTACGACTCCCTGCCCCAGTCGGTTGTCATGGAGAGACAGAGGGTAGCGATTCCAATCATGGCCTGTTAAAATGACTACCACTTTCTAAAGGCTACTATTAAACTAATAAAAACACATTGACATTGTTATATAATGTCGCACCCCAGATCCTATTTTACTGTTTTGTTTTGTATTTCACTTGTAACATTTAATAATAATGTAATAACATTTAATGCAAGTAACATTTTCAATGCAACAGAGTATTTCTAGTGTGGTATTACTACTTTTACTTCTTCCACCACTGGTAGTCTCCCTCCAGAATTTTGGCTGTAGCATTGTCGAACTTCCGCATCCGGGATTGCCACTTTACTAACTGTGGCCGACCCCTCCTCCCACACGTTCCAGGTCATCATCGACGAGCTGATCAAGAAGCTGGACGTGAACCTGAACGAGGACATCGGGAATCTGACGCCGGAGGAGCTGAGGCAGAGGGTGGACTTGGCCATCGCGCAGATCGTCAACCCAGCCAGGGTGAAGGAGCAGCTGGTGGAGCAGCTGAAGACCCAGATCAGAGACCTGGAGATGTTCATCAACTTCATCCAAGGTAGGCTGCTGTCCACAGGACACCGGATTGTCACGTGACAATATGACTCCTTCCCAAACCCCCTGCATTTTGTCCCTAGATTTGACCGTTGTATTATTGTCTTACACAGTTTGATGTTTTCTAACAGATGAGGTGGGGAACCCGCTCCTCTCAGACGGAGTCCACAGCCAGCAGCCGCACTCTGCAGGTGCCAGGGCTGCAGGAGGAAGGACAAAAGGTTGGCTAGTTTACGTTAGCGACAAGTGTACAGATACAAAGAGCTGTATAGTATAGTATATTTATATATACATCTAACATGTACGAAGTTGTTTTATACACAGAACAACATTTGATTTATTTATATTCATACCATTGACCCCAAATACAATATAAATACATATTTGTCTCAGCTAATGGATTGCATACGTTGATATTTAGGAGTCTTTAGTAAGAAGTGATATTGCAGAATCCCTATGAGTCACTGATTGAACTTGTAGATGTGAGATGTTTGCATTAACAAAGGCTATTCATGGTCCTCCGCTGGTCGACTCAGTTGACCCAGCACAGGCTCAGAAGATGCGGGAGACGGGTCTGCAGCTGATCCAGAAGGCCCTGGCCGTGCTGCAGATCTTTGCTGTCAGCCAGTTCGGCTGTGGGCCGAACCACGTACCCCAGAACCTGTGGTCCAATGGGGGGGTGGGCCAGGACTACGGGCCCTTGCTGCAGCAGCTGGAGGCCGCCGTGGACAAGGTGCGGGTGCAGGCGTCGTGCAAGCAGCCGTCTTTTGAGCACGTGGTGAACTACAGCAGCAACCCGGCCCTGGGGCCCCGGGACGAGCTGACGTCGCTGGTGAGGAAGGAGCTGTCAGTGGCCCTCAGGGACCTGCTGGCCCACGGCCTCTACGCCCCCTCGCAGGGCATGAGCCTGGTGCTGGCCCCCATCTCCTGCCTGCTGCCACACCAGCCCGGGCCCCAGACCATGCACCCCTGGGAACTCTTCGTCAAGTACTACCACTCCAAAAATGGCAAGGCCTTTGTGGAGTCCCCGGCCCGCCAGCTCTCGCAGTCCTTCAGCCTGCCCGTAGGAGGCGGCCCGGTGACCATCACCCCCAAGCAGTCCCTCCTGTGGGCCGTCCACACAGTGCTGAAGGAGCACGGCCGCTACAAGCGAGGTGCCGACTCTGAGTTTAAGGCGCTGGTGTGCATGGCGCTGAATGAGCAGAGGCTGGTGTCCTGGCTCAACCTGCTGTGCAAGTCAGGGACATTGGTGCACCCGCACTACCAGACCTGGAGCTACATGGCCCAGACGGGCTTCGAGGGAGCCCTGCGCATCCTCGGCCGCATCAGCCACCTCAAATTCAAGCTCCCCGTGGACCTGGCCGTGCGGCAGCTCAAGAACATTAAGGATGCTTTCTGAGACCGGGACCAAAGAAGCCGCATGTCTTAGCCAATCAGATTAGTAGTTGTATTGTGATTGGCTGGACCCGCCAAAGTAGAGCCTTCCATTCTGTAGCCTGTACTGCACATCCCTGGCCTCATGGACTGAGACACTTAGTTTGTGCCCCAACGATTGCACCTTTGGTCCTTTGACCCCCACTCTGCTCTGTCTCTGTGCAGACGCGGTTTTAACCAGCCTGTAACGTATGCATGCATGGGTTCGTATAACCAGCGTATGTGCTCCAAGTCCTCTTCACACCTGAAATGTCTTTAGCTGCTTCACACAATGATTATGTCATAGGATCCAGTCAATGTTGCTGCTACGTACATGCCTTAGAAAGGACACTGAGATTACCTCGTCCTTAGTGGAGCCTTTGTGACCCTTTGTGACCTGTGCTTATCATTCCAATGCCCCCTTGTACATGATTTTAACCCCTGACCTATGCAAGAAATATCGTGGTTAATGGTTAGGGTTTTTTGTTTTTTGTTTTTTTTAGTAGTACACATGTAGGGATTGGTGATCAGTAAGTTACATTCCATATACTGAGTTGTTACATGACACAAATGGCACTAAACAGCACTACAAAAGTACACTCCAAGAGAGTTAGGAGCAAGCTTGGGTGATGGGTTCTGTCAGCTGATGTTGCAAAGTTCTAGTTATTATTATAATATTCTATTATGAAGGAATTTCCTTTTTAGTTGTTCTGTCAAAATTCTGAACTTTACAGCGAGTGAGTGAGTGAGACTATGTAATACCCTGTGTTGACTGCTGCATTTTAGGCATTTAAATTATGATTAATTTTGAATGGAAACTATGAAAGAAATATAGCTCTACATATATATAATCTGTCTTCTGTGCATACATATCCAATGTTTAATATATGTTTTATAGAATTGTAAGTTAGTTTCTTGATTTAGATTTCTTTGTGTTCTTTTCCCTCCAGTAAATGTATGCTCCAGTACTGAATGTATGAGTCAGAGGGCTGTTACACTGATGTCTGTTGTACCAAAACACATGGATTGATTTCATCCACTATGTAGTTGGTGTTGGAGGTCAACAGTTAAGTACTACAGTGTTACCTGGCAACATAAGGAGGTTCCCCAGACCTACACAGTGATGACCTATTATTGATTATTGATCTATTATTCCATAGATGTTTTTGTGGTCTCAGTGTTTTAAAAACGCATGTGACATGACAGACATTTTAAAATGCTACCGATGGTTTCTCAATTAACAAAATATTTCCTTACATTTTACACATTCCAGGATGGAGAATAACAGACCTCATTGATTATGTATGTTAAACTGTGTTACTCTACATATGAATGACTACTTCAGGACACTGACAGATAATGCACCGAGAGAAGTGTTATCCTGTGTATGGTACGCTTTCATTTAGAATCTTATTCTATTTGAAGAAGTTGGAAAATGTCCATTTTTATGTTGAATGTTTATGTTTTTAAATATAAACTAACATTATTTAATAACATGTAATGTCTGAATTCTTGAGCTGGTTGCTGTGATTATTTCTATCTTAAAGTAGCTCCATTCAGTTATAAATTAAGGACTTAATGAGTAATTTCATTTCATTGAATTGGTAATGCTTATTTTAATTAAAAAATCTATATTGGGAATTGATAGAATTCTTGCATCACTTGATGATCATTGTGTCACTTGTTTAATAAAAATTGTTTTATTAAATCCCTTCAAACACTATAATGGTGATATCATACTTACTGTTATATATATTATATACAATGGGTTAAAAGTTAAATAATGAAAACTGCCAACAGTTTATAAAATATTTTCTACAAAATCATACGGCAGGGAAACGAGCAAAACAAAAGCCAAAGAGATATTTGAAAAGCAAATAAATGCCAAATGTACCTTATTATTATTATTATTATTATTATTATTATCTTTTTCGATGTACATGAATCCGATGTGCGTATCAATCAATAAACTCATAATAATCCCGACAAGATGATTGAACATTAGCCAAGGGTTATATCCGGAAGTGACGTTTATAGTGTTACGGTGAAAGGTCGTGCGTTTCTTTTCAACTTCCTTTCCTGTTAGCGGTGGCCACAGACCAGCACCAGTGAGTGGATATTTCGTTAGATTTATCTTAAATCATCCTTTAAAATCCATCTAGCTGTATGCTGGAAATACATATTTGACATCGATAAACACTCTAAAGACACTTGTTGGTCTGTTATTGCCACGTATTTTGTATTACAGTCCACAAAAATGAACATTTAAGATGGGCTTCGGCTTCGTTACGGTCATTCCAACATGGCAGCCCCGTAGATTTCCATAAACTAAGATAGTACAACCCCGCAGTTAAATTGTATCTTAACTTTCGTGTTGGTGGCATTTTCGTGTAATTGTCCAACTGTTTGTTCTGTTATCCAGTGGCATAAATACAACCCATGAGTGCTACCCGCAATGCTGGCAGGCTAGCTAGCATGTGTGGCTAGCTCTGCATACTGCTGCTTGTAAATGGATTAAAATTGATTGTTTATATAGTACTTTTATTCAAAGCGCTTTACAAGGCCTCACATTCACCCATTCATACATCCGACGGCGGTGTCAACCATGCAAGGCAACAACCAGCTCGTCGCCGCCCTCCTGCTTGTACCTCATTCTGTTATCCTGCTGGTGTCTAACTTACTGCATCTCCTCCTGCTAGACATGGGCAAGTTCATGAAACCTGGGAAGGTGGTTATGGTCCTTGCTGGACGCTATGCTGGGCGTAAAGCAGTCATTGTCAAGGTAACAAAACTACATCATGTATAGCCTTACAACTAGATATGTTCTGCGTACAGAAGTACTACTATAAGTCACGTCTTTCAACGTGTTTCTTGCCAGCAAGCAATAAAAACTGAAGGCAGTCTTGATGGTGACTTTAAAGGTTAGTTGCAGGTCAGTCTAGCATCAACTTATTATGCCCTAGACACTGATTATTTGCATCAGCGGTGACGAGCCCAATGCAGACATCAATGCATTGTTCCCCGTTCTAGGGTGATGTATCTTCACTAACTTCCTTAGTTAACGTAACTTGTGTTGGGTTGAAGATGCTGTATCAGCCCTGTTGAAATGCATTGCCTTTTTATTCAGTTTGCTTCCCTTCCCCTGTGTAGATAACAGCTGGAGTGTAAAATGTGTTTTCTTTGCAGAACATTGATGACGGTACCGCTGACCGTCCCTACAGTCACGCGCTCGTCTCCGGCATCGACCGCTACCCCCGCAAAGTGACCACAACAATGGGCAAAAAGAAGATCGCCAAGAGGTCCAAGATCAAGGCCTTCGTCAAGGTGTACAACTACAACCACCTTATGCCCACCAGGTGAGTGTCAAGCCCCGTCTAAATTCATTACAGCACTCGGGATCGGTTGGTTGCAATTGGTTTATGGCTTTGTGGACCATAATTTTAGACTTGTCTAATTGAACGGGTCACCTGCTGATTGAGGTTGCTGCACCACACCTGTCCTCCACTTAGTGAAACTGAGTTGAAGGAGCGTTTACAGGGGAGCCTGCAGCGCTGCGGCCCCAGCATGAAATAAATACCTGCAAGTTTCTTTTTTGGGTTTTTTTTTGCAAACAAATCCTTTAGCTGTGGGCATATTTGACCATTTTTCCTATTAAATGATCATTTCCACAGGCAACAACAGTTTTAACTATCTTTGGAGGACTTTGTTGACTTGTAGCTGTTTCTTGACTTGGACATTGAGTTACCATGTCATTATTATAGTATGGTTGGTTTTTGAAAAGCATAAGTTTCCTGGATCATGGCTCTAATTAAGTAATGCATAATAGTTGATAAAGTGTTTATTAAAACTGGGGAGCAACTCTAGTGTCTTCAGAATCACACCTTGTTGAGCCTTCCAGGTTAATTAGGAGAGGTTGCTGCCTTTCCTGTTGAATTGATTATTCACTCATAAATTGTCATCCATGGCCTTGATAACAAACATAATTTCAGTATTTTTGTAGCAGCACAGTGCCCAAAAGGGTGTCCTTTTTTGTAGGCCCAAATCTTTGAATAAAGTCCCATATGTTATCTATTGGGTTGACTGTTTCAACCTACACAAGGTCTCTGATGCACTGTTTTTTTTTAACAAGCAAATGGTAAATAGATTGCATTTATATAGTGCTTTTATCCAAAGCACTTTACATTGCCTCACATTCATACACCGATGGCGGTGTCAAAACCATGCAAGTCAACAACCAGCTTGTTGGGAGCAGTTAGGGTTAGGTGACTTGCACAGGGACACCTCGACACTTAGTTAGGGGGAGCCGGGGATCGAACCAGCAACCTTGTGGTTGCCAGACGACCGTCTCTACCTCCTGAGATAGTGCCGCCCCGTAAGCACGTTACTAGCAGTTCATAGTAAACATCCACTAGGGGTGGGCGATATGACCCTAAAATAATATCACCATATATCAGGGTATTTCTGCGATAACGATATTCTTGACGATATGATAATACTGAAAAATATTTTAGTAATTTCAAGAACTTACAATTGAAGAACAAGAACATAAAATACAACAAAATAAAGTGCGATTTTAAACTTTTGTAACCAAACCACTTCCACAATAATGACGTCACTCCCCTTTTTGGAACTAGCTCCTCCACTGTGGAGCCGGTGGAGCCGCTTTCAGCCATGCTTGCTTGTTGTTGCTGTGCGTAACGGTATGACAACAAGTCTGCATACCTGTTGCTGTGCGTAACGGTATGACAACAAGTCTGCATACCTGTTGCTGTGCGTAACGGTATGACAACAAGTCTGCATACCTGTTGCTGTGCGTAACGGTATGACGTCAAGTCGGCATACCTGTTGCTGTGCGTAACGGTATGACAACAAGTCTGCATACCTGTTGCTGTGCGTAACGGTATGACAACAAGTCTGCATACCTGTTGCTGTGCGTAACGGTATGACAACAAGTCTGCATACCTGTTGCTGTGCGTAACGGTATGACGTCAACAAGTCTGCATACCTGTTGCTGTGCGTAACGGTATGACGTCAACAAGTCTGCATACCTGTTGCTGTGCGTAACGGTATGACGTCAACAAGTCTGCATACCTGTTGTTGCTGTGCGTAACGGTATGACGTCAACAAGTCTGCATACCTGTTGTTGCTGTGCGTAACGGTATGACGTCAACAAGTCTGCATACCTGTTGTTGCTGTGCGTAACGGTATGACGTCAACAAGTCTGCATACCTGTTGTTGCTGTGCGTAACGGTATGAATAGAATATCGCCATTATCACGATATGAATTTTTGTTATATAAAAAATGATACCGGTATTATCGTGAACGATACGATATGGCATAGCCCTAACATCCACCAATGTGTTTTTCATAGCAATGTTTTCAGGTTTTAACCCATGGCATGGTTTTCCTTTCATCTTTTCGTTTAGATACTCTGTGGATATTCCTCTGGACAAAACTGTTGTCAACAAGGACGTCTTCAGGGACCCCGCTCTCAAACGCAAAGCCAGGCGGGAGGCTAAAGTGAAGTTTGAGGAGAGGTGAGTCTACAGTCCTGTTAGCGTGAAGACCACACATTGGTTCACTTCATCAAATGTTCCAAATGCACACACGAGGAACACCCATGTCATTTAAATCCCTGGTACTAACACGCCTTCTATGCTGTTGTCTTTATATAGCTGATATAACATTAATGAAACATTGTCCAAATGTTTTAATGTTGTCCTCCTTGTCTGCCTTTCTTTTTAGGTACAAGACAGGCAAGAACAAATGGTTCTTCCAGAAGCTCAGATTCTAGTCTCCATTGGTTTCACAAATAAATGTATAAAAAAATGCACTGTGACTGCTGTTTTTTATTTGTTTAGTAGCTTGAATTAAACAAAAGGCGAAGTGTATTTTAATCTTGACGTGTCTTGAGTCATATGTGTATTGTGAATTTACATAATCTGATTTGGTGTTATCATGATAAGCTGTGCTTACTCTAAATCTCTTTGAACAAAAGCGTGTGCTGAATGAATCATTTACATTCTACAATCAAGAATGCTCCTGGTTAGACGCCATCACAGCTAACAAGAAATTCTTAAGTAATTGGTGCAGATGCTCCCAAGCGGCTTTAATGTTAGCAGGGAACTAACGCTGTTCTGACATTGCTCCATAGTCTGCACAGTACACAGCTGGCATTGCACAACTCTAAATGAGACACGGGCTTATAAGTAATTAAAAGTACCCTCCAGGTCCGGACTTATTCTTATCTTATTGATATTTTTGTGTTGGCAGAAGTACAGCGTAAGTTGTCTAAATCATACTGTATAAAACAGGTCTAAACCTATACAAACACAGCCATGGGGGGATGTTTGTTGACAAATGTAAACATGCTAGTGCAAACAATGTATTTACACTAATGAACACGCACGGTTGTATATTCATGTCACTGGACTATAAAGCGTCAACAAACAAGTTTTTCTGGTCAAATGTTTGTCAGAATTGCGGATTAGTGGGCGACTGCGCCCTCTGCTGAGCAACGCTGGGGTTGCAGGGTGATTCCTACACCCGTATCTAAAAGTGAAACTGAAAGGCAGAGTATCTTCAGTTCTCGGTAAGTGCTGTGGTAAGTTTCTGGCTAAAGGATTTTGTTCATAACCTTAAGGTAGGGCTATTTGATACACATGCAAATTACTCATCTTGTTTCTTAACTTCGCCTAGTAAATAGTCTTGATTAAATGTGTGGAAATTAAAATTTGGTTTCAGAATCTATCCAAAGCACGGTCCGACCGGTTTAATCCAGTCGAAGCATGACGCATTACTTGTACATACATCTTATACTTGACGAACACTGTTAGCTTGGAGCAATGTGTAATTAAAAACAAAATGGAATCAAGAACTCGAATGTTATTCAGTGCCTCAATGTGTCACGCAGACTTCTGCCCTTTATGATGGACGAAGGGGGGCTTTTGGATTCGTTGGAAGAAATTAAAGAGGAAATCATCAAGCAAAAGGTGAACAAGAGAGTTGTTAACTGACACTCTTGTCTAATAAATGAGTACAGTCTGTGAAACACTCAATCAAAATGTCCATGTTAACAGCGGCTATATGACAAACTGATGTCAGAGCAGACGAAGCTGGCAGATTCCAGGACGGGCCATGAGTATATGGCCAACCAATTCAGAGAGCGCATACAAAAAACGACCAAAGCACTGACACAGGACGAGGTGAAACATTACATGGACATGGACTCTAAAAAGGTACAATTTTAGTTTTTACAGATGTAACCAACACTAGAGAACAGTTCACTTTGGGGTTCAACCGTCAACGCAACCAGCCTATTCATAGCGTAAATGGTTAATAAGTATGTGGGATTGATGTTTATGTGATGTTGATTAAGTGCCAACAAACTGCTCTTCTTGTTTCTAGGAGAAAGTAGCCTCCCTGCAGCAGGAACAGATACAACTTCTTGAACAATTCAACATGGCAGAAACAGCCTTAAAAAAGCAGCAGGAATTAAATAAAGAATTACAAGATTCTACCAATGTAAGTGCCTTTCAAACGTCTTCGCCTGTGAACCCGTCACTAGATGGAAGCCCCAGGCCGACCCCTACGTGACCCCTGTATAACCTCAAGCCACAGTGAAGCTCTGTGCAATAGACCAGCTCCACCTCTTCACATTGAAAGCTGCTATAATCAGTGATGTAGCGTGGATTTTCAAAGTGTAATGTCCTCACCTAACATCGGACATTGTGGATTTTGTGGACACCTTGGAATATTCGTAACGATTATACATTTCAATGTGGATATATTTAGTTACATCAGGGTGTTTTTGGCACATAAAACCAACCAAAATTACACATTTAGATTAAGGATTAAAATAACTGAACAATTCTACAATCGACAATAATACTTTTAAAATTTTTCAATTTTTACAATTTTTTGTTCAAGTCATGCGGGGTTAGGGTACCTTGGGGGTGTCATGGCCGTTCCTGTTAAGTCGTATATCTTCGTCATTGTAGGTGATCACCGACGTGCCCGAGAGGGAGGTGGTCTTCCGTGGCACTACGGTGGATGTAATGACTGCACCACGGCGCGTCTTCAACATGAAGACTTGTGTTAAGTATCCCATGGAGGGAGGAACCGCGCTGATCACATTTGAAGAAGAAATAGGTGAAAAATAGTGAAAATCACCTAGCCAGAGTCAGACTGATTGATTGGTTTGGCTGGGTGAGGCTGCACACCTGTGGGCCATTGACTAATCAAGGCCCACAGGTTAAACCAGCCACCACCACACACACTCGGGAGAGCAGTGTGGCTTCGCTGCCACACAAGTGCCTTTCTTAAGGGTTCCCCAAAACACAGCAGGACACAGGAAGGTGGCGAATAGTCCAGTTTATTGTAATGTTTGACAAATGAAATGGACAGAGCAGGTGGTAACAATGCTAGCGCTCTCCTGAGTGTGTGTGGTGGTGGCTGGTTTAACCTGTGGGCCTTGATTAGTCAATGGCCCACAGGTGTGCAGCCTCACCCAGCCAAACCAATCAATCAGTCTGACTCTGGCTAGGTGAGACTGCTTAAACCAGCCACCAACCACACACAAGCCACATGTACATACATTTAAATGGACTGCATTTATATAGCGCTTTTATCCAAAGCGCTTTACATTGCCTCACATTCACCCATTCATACACCGACGGAGGTGTCAACCATGCAAGGTAACAACCAGCTCGTCGGGAGCAGTTAGGGTTAGGTGTCTTGCTCAGGGACACCTCGACATTAGCTAGGCGGAGCCGGGGATCGAACCAGCAATCTTCCGGTTGCCAGACAACCGCTCTACCCCCTGAGCTACTGTCGCCACATTTATGTAGATAGTTTGTCATTTTTTAATTGTTGTACTGTACTGTACTCCGGCTGCTGTGACACCATAATAAAGT